>CM047807.1:129284125-129512283 GCA_026214975.1 Gentiana macrophylla | reverse complement strand
TACATTCTGATAACAGAGACACAATTTCTACCATTCCTAGTGTGATAGATCATCAGAAGATGGCTATAACTGGCGAAAATATGGTCAGAAACTTGTGAAGGAGTGAATTTCACCAAAGCTATTACAAATGTACTTATCCGAATTGTGAAGTGAAAAAGATATTGAACGCTCTCCGGACGGGCAAATTACAGACATTGTGTACAAGGATCACATGATCATCCAAAACCTCAAACAAATCGTATGATTTACTCCTGGGGCTCTTATGTCCAATCAAGAAGAGAAATTTGGCAGGGACACTTGTTTCCTATTCTTCAAGAAGGTAAACAGCAATCTATTGTTTTTTCTTTACAATTCATTGTGTGGATATGAGATGCGCTTAATTATACTAAATCTTTCTCACCTATCTATTTTATCGAATAAAGACAAACACGACATTTAATGATCAAACGCCTGTGCAATCACCCCAACAAGAAACTGAGGATGGATTGGACGCTTCAAGTTCACAATTGCAATGTGTTAATGATGAGATTGATGAAGATGACCCATTCTCTAAAAGAAGGTAATGTGGCTTAAACAGTTCATGTTTTATCTTTGTCCTTTGACTCCTTTGAATGATTTCTTATTGTGTATTATTTTTAGCAGGAAATTGGATGGTGCCGTTGATGTAATACCTGTCATTAAGCCAATCCGCGAACCACGTGTTGTTGTTCAAACAGTGAGCGAGGTTGATATACTCGATTGACGGGTATAGGTGGCGTAAAGTATGGTCAAAAGGTTGTCAGAGGCAATCCGAATCCCAGGTATAAGGTGATTTTGAAATCAGCTACAATGCATGGGGATACTTCTGTGTGATGGCGTGTCCCGTATGCGATATATTTTTGACACATAACGCATTGATACCTAGGATACACACCCTGAAAGTAAAATTGTAACACATTGGATACAGAATTAATATGCATATCTATAACTTGGATATGAATCATGTTGGAAAATGGATTAAAACCACTAGACAATGAATGAAAAGGTATAAGAATGATGAAACAGTACCAAAAATGAAGAAAGCTACTAATTTTTTTTATTTAATGTGTTTTAATATCTATTATTTGGTACTTATAGTTTTATTATTTAACGTTTGGTCCCTATATATTCAATATTTACGGAAACTTGTTGGATCTTAACTTATGCAGGAGTTATTACAAGTGCACAAGTACAGGATGCCCAGTCCGCAAACACGTTGAGAGAGCATCTCATGACCACAAATCAGTTATAACAACATACGAGGGTAAGCACAATCACGACGTGCCCACTGCTAGGACGAGTAGCCACGATGTAGTGGGTCCTACACCAATCAATGCTACGCCGAGGATCAAGTCGGAAGAAAACGGATCAATTGGGCTCGGTATGAGGATGGGGATTAGGTATGGTGCAGATTGTGAGCCTATCAATCATGCTTCAATCGAATGGTACGTCAAGCATCACCATTCTCAGCCTGTTATGGCGGTGTCGTAAATGGTGGCATGACTCTGGAAAGTGGCGGTGGTGGTGGTGGTGGTAGCTTAGAGGCTACACCTTTTCAGCCCCTCAAATCAATGTCCACAAAACATTGAAAGAATACTTCTTGGCCCATAAATGGTTTGAGATGGAAATGATAATATTGTTTTTTTCTTCTTCCCTTTTGGTGTATGTCTTGTATTTTGGAGCCTTTTAGGTTGTAAAATATTAGGGGCTTTTTGTAGAACACAAGAAATTTACAGGATATGTATTAAGAAGAAGACATCCTGTCAAATGGAAGCATTTGCTTCTACTTGTCTGTCCTTTGTGTTAATAAATCTATACTTTTGATGATTCAATCATGCAAAATAGTAGGTTTACAAAATGTTTGTAAAGAAAGTAATACAGAAATCGTAATCAACGGATGGATGTTTCTGTGTTGTAAGATATATATGGTTAAGATCACATTTGACATGATTTTCTTGGGTATACCAAATTATGTAGATGTATCAATATTGTTCTGATCATGTATATCCTTATCGATGCCTGAATTCCAATAAAAAGAACTTTGTCTTCATGAGTATGAAGTATATTATTGTTGAATGTTTCTGCAAACTTTGATATACTATATTCATGTACTACAAGTTCTAAGGCCTAATCTAGTGTAGTGAAGAATGTGGCAGGATTCAACCGGTGAAGAATCTTCTCCAAGATTGCCATGGTAGCCATCCACCTGCAAAGAGAAACACGCCCTTAAAACGCAGTTGGATTTGGATCCCCGTAAAAACAGGAACAAATTAAATCTGTATAATAGAGATAAAGAAAATAGTAAGTAGAACCAGAGAAAATCCTTGGTAAGTTGGGTCAGCTTACTAAGTTTTCTAGGCGAAGTTTTCGCTGCTTATAACAATGCTAAATAAAGATAGTGAGATAAAGGAAAGAAAAAGAAACAGACCACAAGCAGGGCATTTGACATAGTTTTTATCAGCAGTCAGCACTAGTCCAGAGCCATTACAAGCTTCACATTGTCTTTGTTTAACCTGTGTGTTGTGTCATTTGAGTTTTTTTTTACTTTGATGCATTAAAACAACTAGTTAAATAAACACTGTCCCTCTTAACTGCAACAATGACTATCTGTGATCAGTAAATAAATCTTACAATTCTTTTGCTGAATTCAATTCCAGCGACAGTGAAGGGTGTAATCCCGGCTGCATAAATTTTTGAAAGCAAATACGGAACGGAAATTAATTAAAGCATCCATCACTTGTATTAAATTGTTGAAGACATAAATTGTTGTCCTACTCGTACGTACCTAGAGCGCCAACAACGATTTGCCAGGTGATATTGACGGTTTCGGGTTCAGAAATAGCAGCTGCGGAAGTCTCTGAGAGTAGGGCGTAGTATGTGGTCGTTGAACCGGAAGAATATCTACTTCTGCCATTGCTTCTGCTTCTGCTTCTCCTTCTGCTTCTGGTGGTAATAGGTGTTTGAAATTGAGGGTTGCAGGGTTTTAAGTTTCTTGTGTTACTGCTGATGTTGAGCTGAATCGAATTCGAACTGCAAAGCCCATGCCCACCACCATTGAAGCTGCACAATCCATCTTCCAATTCTACTATCTCCTTTCTCAATAAATCCAAGTTACTCAACGCCATAAACTAAGACTTTAAAAATAAAAAAATCCTGGCAAACACCTCCACAGCCTCAAGATATGGCCTGTTATTATTTATCCACGTGGCCTTCTTTATCCCTCTTTGCTTTTGCAACACTGTTGACTTGACAAATATATATAACTTTTGAGGAGTATAGACCACTAACTTAATCTACTGAAGCACTCTAGAAAACCTTGATTTTTCAGAAGTAGGATTTTGCCGCTTCTGGTTTTTTTAATCGAATTTTGAGCCTAAATTGACCCTTTAAAGATCGAATGTCACCGTGATGTCCAGGTAAAGATTCGATGTGATGTCAATAACAATGCCCATAACTTCCCTTCCAATGTTTCCTTGTGCCTCGTGGTTGCATCCAATAGCATTGTTGCATTCTGTTCAAAATTTTAAATCTTACACTACATAGTATTCAACCCATGTGGCGAATCCCCCCTAAAAAAAAAAAAAAAAATCGCATTTTTTGGAAACACGCCATGTTCAAAGGAGGCCATTTTGGTGGTGGCACAGGCAGTTGGAGGAGGGGTGTGACATGCAGCATGTCTTGGCCGCAGCCAGGAAAGAAAAAGAAAAAAAAGAAAAAAAAGAAAAAGAATAAAGTTCAAATTGCAGCACTTGAAAGTATTGCATGCAGAATAAGAAGATTCCGGAACATCTCAAGCAAAAGTATGAGAAGTAGAATACTATATCTGCATCATTTCAAACTTATAGGAACCCACTGTAACTGCTAGCTTACAAAATGTGGTCTTGAATCGAATGCCCGGGGTCAACGGTATTGCAGACAATGTCTGTTAAGGGTAAAGTATCCAAGGGGAACTCTTTAGAGTCCTGCAATGTAATGCTATGTCCTGGTATTACAACTATAAGTACTGCCACAATTACCCTACAGGCGCAACATCTCGACTTGCAGGATTTCCAAATTATAATTTAAAGAGACCAACTGTTTACAAAGGTAAACTCAAAAGTAGTGACAGCCCTACAACTCTGAACGTGTCTACAACCAACCCTTTTTTTCCCTTAAGATCATAGTCCACTGTAATGGCCGGTACTTCAAAATATCATGTCTGTGACTGTCTGGTTATCTTCCAAGGCTTGGTGCATAGAGAAACATATGCTTGCCTTAATACCAGTTACCAAACTTTTACTTTGTTCATAGTGAATGCAGATCATCATAACTTACATTTCTAGCACATAATCTATAAAGCCACCATAGGCCCAACATAAACACAAAACCGTGATTTCACTTGTCAGATGAGATAGTGAAGGCTAAGGTATTGAATCACAAAACAATAGACACTTGTATTCAAATTTCAAGAACTCGTTAGAAAGTAAACTCTTCCGAACCCATTATTAAACATAGGTTAGCAGATTCACTGAGACCAAAAAGAAACATACATACTCAGTGGATTCCAAAGCATATAATCAGAGGTTCACAGCTGTGAAAGTCACTATATTGTAGTCAAATAAAGACTCAGAAAGCACAGGAAACATAAAAACGATGCACATTATTGCCAAAGAAACCAAATATATTCTGTAGACACAAAACAGCACTATCTTATTGTAGACAAGCTAGAAGCTCAGAGTCAGAGCATCCCAGTTAACATCATCACAATCAATTGAAATCGGTGGACAAAAGTACATCAGAGTAACAAAAAATGGCAGCAAATACAACGCTTCTTCTTCTTTGACTCCCTACCCTTCAAATTTGTGTTAGCATTAACAAACAAATTCAAAGAAACAAAGGCAAAGCACAACTCAGCTAAAATTGAAGCGATTTCTTGTACTTTGCAACTTCTCCATCATTAGGGAAAAAACCCATTAGCCTTCCAGCTGAGTTTTGGTAAGCGTACATGAACCCACCCATCAGCCCAATCAGTCCCCCAGTCACCATTGACGGACCCCTAATTCCAGGCTTTATCCCTACCACCACCACCAACAACAACAACAAAAAGATACATTTCAATACACATAACAATCCCATCTTATCTAATCCACAATCAAATTGAAGAAAAAAGAGCAAAAATTTTACCGGAGAGGTAGCCGACGGTGACGGAAACACCAGTGATTGTGGTGAGACGGAGGTAATCGAGGGCGCTGAAATTGGCTACGGTCTTAGTAAAGGGAGGATTACGATCTATAACTGGATATTCAGGCTTTGCGGATGCTGTAATGTCCGTATTCATTTTTCTTTGTTAATCTTCTTCTTCTTCGTCTTCAGCTACAAAGACTGTCAGTCTCCAAAAGCATCTGCAAGTTTTTTTGTTTATTTTAAGAATAAATGTTTGCATCTGGTTAATGGACCACTGGGCTTTATCATAAACAACTGAATATATGGGGTTTTTTTACGATGGGTTAAGTTTGAGATGGTCAATGGCAAAATGAAAATGGGCCAAAGTATGAATTGAAATTTAAGTATATATGGACTACATGCTCGGATGAATTATATACGGTGATAAACTCGATAAACGAATAACCTCACAAACGAATAATTTTCTCCGATCCCGACTTGGACAAAACGCTAAATGATTAACTCGCTAAACGCATTAACGAATAAAAAAATTGAGTCCTTAAAGTCCCCATTTAACACAAATGAATAATCACTAATTCTCTCTCTCTCTCTCTCTCTCTATATATATATATATATATATATATATATATAATGACAATATTTCATCCAATAACAATATTCATATAAGTTTATTTCTTCTAAAAAAATCTACATATAAAGTTGTTTATTTGTTTATTTTTGCTTAAAGCCCTGCAGATCTCAAAACCCACTCATCCGACTAATTCAAATTCGCCCGGTCGCGTCATCACAGAAATCGACTTTATTCATGTAGGTAAGCAAGCCAAGAGCTCTTTCAACACTTTTACTGCAGAGAAGAATCAAACCGGTTGTTTATTTTTTCCTGCATATAAATTTGTTTATTTTTTCCTTCCACCAAAATGCATCACATCCTTAATTTTTTGTAATGCATGCACAATTTTTGGAATATTTTTCTCGTGTTGTAGCAAGTAATTTTGTATGGTGACTACTACTTGAAATGCCTTTTTTGATGACACATTTGGTATGACGCTACTATAGTCTGGTTCAAGATCATTCTCATCATTTAGTACGGACTCAATAATTTCTTCGTCTGTAGGAAATTCCATAATCAGATCATTCTCGTTAGATAGTTCAAAATATATTCGACGTCCATCACATTTCTATAGTGTAAATTAGAAATGACATCGTTAATCCTTGGATATCTTCTTCTAATTGACCAACTTCTACTTCAAGAATATATATAGTTTACATTAACGATAATGTGCATGTATTCCTAATCTGTAGTCTAAAGAAAATAAATGTAATTAAGTCATTCATAAGAATTTTGACCATTACTCTCTGTACATTTGTATATTAAATGTAAAAATACTAATCATACTAAAAAAATAAAATACATGTAAAAATACTATCTAAATGAATGAATATTTATTTATCGATAAATGAATCTATCGATAAACAAATAACTTTGTTAAATGAATATTTTTTTTCATTCGAGGGTATTCATTTATCGGCGTTATATTGCACAAAGATAATATCGATAAACGAATACCCCGTAACTAAAAAAAAATTCGCTTAGCAAGATATTCATCGAACATTATCTTAAGCCATTTTGCCTAAATCGGGATCGTAGAAAATTATTTATTCGACGGGAATGATTTATTTAACGAGATTAAGTTGTAGTATCACACCATCTGTTCCTAATCTAATATGACACCTAACTATTCTTAGGATGAGGATCTTTGTAGAGTGTTTAGTGACAAATGTTTTCAATGAGAATTTTGAGGCCACACTTTTGAAGTTAATCTCCAATCCACCGTAAAAGTATATACTAAAATACTAAAATAAACAAATAACTTTGGATTAACTGATGTCATTTCTAATTTACACTTTGAGTTTGAAGGGGTGTGTTTATACTAAAATAAACATGATTTGACTCTGACAACTGCAGAAGAAGAAGTCAATTTTGGATACAAGGAAAGACAAATATCTCTCCACCAATATGAATGAAAATTACCACACTTAACTTCTTAGCTTTTGATCTCAACTAAAATAAGATATGCAACATATGCATTATTTTTTTATTTTTTTTTGTTTTTCATATGCATTATTATTATTATTTTTTAACATCCTATCTCTAATTTATTTTCTATGAAACAACTTTTTTCAAATAATAAAATCATTGAATCAATGATAGTCAAAATATATTTAGAATATATAAAGTAAAAACCTTTGAAACCGGTCTTATATGTACATTGTGTAGTCGGCAGTCTGTAAAGTTGAACTTTGTATTTTTTTCACATATGAAAAAAAGGAAAAACCCGTTAAAGTTGAAATCAATAAATTAAATATTTTGGACAAATTGTTGAATTAATAATGAAATATTTCTGAGTACTAGACACTAGACAGTGGGTGCTGCTGGCTGCTGGCTGCTGGCTTGTTCAACAATAATGTCCAGCTGATTATTTTAGCAGAAGAAGGAAGTAAAAGGAAATTAACTAAAAATTGCTAAGAATCTATTCTTCTTTACATAGATTTTCTTTTTCTAAATATGGCAAAAACAACTACAATAATGGCAGGGCAGTCGTACAAACACACGTCATTTTCATCAAAATAAAATTAAAAAAACTTTAAAACTTTTATAAATCAAATGGCCCCCCTCCTCCTCCACGGCACCACCACGTTAAATTGCAGCACCCAAGTAAAATCCATCTATCAATTCAATCCTACGTGTTCTTCCAATCTCTTGGGCGTCTTCCACCACTACTTTTTTTTTTTTTGCACCCATCACTTTCCCCATGGAACCCACCCCTCACTTAGTAGAGCAGTCAATTACCTATATGCCATCCCGTTAAAAACACCGCATCAAATCTCCTACCGTTATCGTACAGTGTGAACTTGACATTGGTTTCGACTTTTCACTGCCGGACGTACACGCTCAACTTATGAACGAAAAGTCGATCCTAAAGTCCCGTGTGATGTCATGGGAAACCTCTTGAAAAAAATCATTTTTGACCTTAGATTAGACTTTCTGACGATCAAATATGAAAGATTCAACGTCTGAAAGATGATCCTGGCTAAAGCCAGGTTTTTGTTACACTAGAAGTCTACAACAATCAAAAGATAATTAAAAAAACAATGCACAAATAAAACAGAAAAGAAACCCAAAGTATCATAAAAAAAAAAAAAAAAAAAACAACTGTCTATTATTGGCGGTTGCCAAAGATTCAAAACATGTAGTAGTATAGTATTCTTCAAACATACCCCAAAAGCCCTACACATTTACCACCTCTTCTTCTTCTAAACAAAAGTCTATTGTTACCTTTTTTTTTTGAATGATTTTATGGTCTGTGAATTTGTAGGAGAAGGTTAGACTGCCGACATACTTTAGAAGCCCATTCATTTTAACTCTCTTCACATAATACACACTTTTGGCGTGTGTGAGTATGCTAGAAATGAAAGAGACAGAAAGATGTCACTACTTAAGACAACCTTCATACAATCTGGTGCAGACCATAAAATTTTTCTTTTTCTTTCCCCTTAAATTCAAGACTTTAGAGTCTATTCTTTGAGAGAGACGACTAATTTTAAAGAGAGTAATTTTTAAGCCAAGCCAAGCCAAGCCAAGCCATGCATTGTATTCTTCTATTCTAGAGGACGATGATCATTTTACTTTTGTCACTTGCTTCTTTCTGTAATAATATTTATATATCTAAATTTTTTTTTGCCAGCAAACTATCATTTTATACCCTATGGGAATCAAATTTAACAAAATGCTGCTGTACCCCTTTGCCCCGGCAGGCCAACCGGATCAAAAGCCGCTTACTTTACGGAGAATACTACATAACAGAAGCCATGCTGCTCGCCACCGAATCTCGAATGGGCTGTCAGGAGATTAAGACCATCACTTCTGCAGAAGACAGTACAAAGAAGAAATAGATAGTCAGATAAATCAGTTGTTTAAATTAAATAACAAGTTATCTATTTCAGAAAAACACATGAACATAGCCCTCATACAAACAGGAAAACTGTGCCTACCTCTCAGGATCGGTGCATTCTGTGTTCACATTCTTTAGCACATCATCACCGCTCACCTGGACAAAGGGAGCTCTCTGCAGACAGGAATTTGGAAGAATCTGTGCAACTGTTTCATTTCATTAATAATAAAGTAAAAGAGGAATGAAAGAGACAAAATCGAAAGAAAAACAAATAAGAGGAGCATAAAAAGACCTTCAGTGAGCTTAAGATCTTCGAGGGAACGTTCTCCAAAGGATGATTGAGATGGCAGAGGCTTTTTGCTAAACACAATTGTGATAAACGCCTTGCCTCCAACTCGAGGGCATGTTCCTGTTCTTGCATTAGCTGCTCTTTCTGTAATCTCAATGACCATCCTGTATTCAACCGCATATGTAGAATAATATAGTATAAAGAGTCGTATATACAATTTAAACGGTTAGTAATTCGATTTGCAACTACACTATTTACTTACCTCCATGACATTCGGACTCCATGTTGAGATCATCTAAATGGAAACACATTGGAGGTTCAAATTGTGCCTGATATTTCCTGCAAGAATCAGATAAAACAGATAATCTGACAGATACACAGCACAAACAAATCGTGCAGTCAACGTTCAAGCAACCTTCGAGCAAGAATACATGTCATTATTATCTAAAGTACAGCGAACTTAGTCATCAAACGACGTTCTAAGACCGTGATCTTAAAGAGGGTAAACTCATACCGTTCCACCAGCTTTGACTTTTCCCTGTAAGGTTTCACAAGGACTCGAGCCCCACAAACATAGTGTGGATTCCCTTTGGACAGTATCATCTTCACGGTTTCAGCACTAGCAAATGTGACAAAACCAAACATCCGCTTCTGTTGACAGGGGATTCTTACATCTTGAACTGCCCCAAAGGTGCTGCACACGAAATTGAATATGGCTTAGAGGTGACAATGCATCCACCAATAAGGAATCTAACACTAATTAAATGATAAAAATGGCAGAGTAAAATGCTTACTCAAAGTAGTTGTACACGTCTGCAACAGTAAAAGTGCTCTCAGCTGGAAAAGTTAGATATATTTGCCGTGAACCGCTAACAATTGGACCCGGGTCATTTCTTTCACCCCGTAATTCACTGAACTTTGCAGCATCTTCAGCTAGTATCACAGAATGCTGTCCATGTGGCCTGTAAGCAATAATCAAATACTCAAACTGTTAACAAAACGATAACAAGAACATTAATGTCACGGGAACAAACTTCCAAACACTAAAAACATGCCTTTCAATTAGCAAAATGTTCTTAAGTCGAGCAAGCAACCTCGTCAGGCTAAAACCAGCTTTACCGTGCCTCTGACTCTCGGTTAAGTATCCTTCTGCTTGGAGAGTTCTTCCGTATTTTTCATAGTACATCATAGGCAAAGACGCAATAGAGATAGGGTTGCCTCTCCTAGATTTCAACAGATCCGTAATTTCAAGTTCCAATTTCTCAAGTGATCTAGGTGACAAAACTTGATCTTCAATGGCATTTTCAAAGCCATGTAGGCAACTCTCAGAAAACTGTTGTCCATGAACATACCTGCAGTTGCTACCGTGCTTACAAAAGCCCTTGTTGAAATAATGACAAGTCTTAACAGCGTTTCTAGGGCCTTCGGGTCACCATTAGGATAGAAATCTCCAGAAAAATCCGAACATTCCAACTGATTTTCCACATTCTTGAAATGGTTATGTAATCTGAGTTCATCATGACCCATACCAGGATACGCCAAAGATTGACAATCAAACTTATGCATGCCTTGTTGACCACCTACTAGTACTTGTCTTTTCCCAAAAGGATTACACATTCCAAAAGAAACCGGAGACGCGTAAGGAAGTGGTGAAGCGGGAGAGAACGGGGCGAATTGAAGGTAATGGTCTGAAATAAGCGGCGGACTCATACTAGGTGAAATCGGGGGTGAAAGGGTTGGTGTCCAGAGTAATCTAAATTCCGCTTTAGCTTTCTCTATTAGTTTCTGAATAAATTCGTTCGGTCCCAACGCTAAACGAATCATTTCTTGCTTCGGATAGTTTTGCAAAATGTACCCTACTAGCTTAGTCGAAAAATCTTCAGGTTCTAAACTACGAATTCTTTCATGTAGAACTTTTGCCGCCTCGAGTTGATCCATTTTAGGTTTAGTGACAGTTAACTGTTTCTACAAAGAAAAAACCTACCTGCACTAAAACATAATAAATATTAACTACTAATCAAACTCAATTCAATAGCAAATAAATATAAACCAAAGACGGTTCAATCCAAACAAGGAACAAACTTTCATAACCAGAAATCAAACCCTGATGTGAGCTCCAGAGTGTCTGTAATCATTAATGATTAGTGGCTAAAAAGAAAATAAAAAAAATGAGTAATATATTTGAAAAGTAAAACTGATAAATCTTAGTAAGCAGATCTCCAGCACTAATTGCTGAAAAAGTGGGGCCACATCACAGGAAAAAAATAGTTCTTGAACCCAGAAACAATATTACCAAGCATACAGCAACTATTCCTTTTCTTTAAAAAAAGACGACAAATATACTAAAAGCTTGAATTTCAAAGTTATAATAACAGCAGTAAAAACAAAAACAAAAAATTACCTAATGAACCCAGAAAAAATAGTACCAAACATACAAGAAATACAATAAAAGCTTGAAAATTTCCTTGCTTACCCGGAACCCAAAACTGCTTACTTGCAGTTACCGAAGTTTGAGTTTTCAGTATACTTTTTTTTTTCCTTTTCTTTTTACTAAAAATCCAATTAGCGCGGTTCTTTTCATCATTTTGAAACAATTTCAAAAAAAAGATTCAAACTTCAAAACACAGATAAGAATTCCCACAAAATCCTGAAAAGTAAAACTAACTACAGCTACTAAAAATTCAAACTTTATTGCTGAAGATTGTTGACATGATAAGAACCAACCAAAAAGATAACAAAAGAAAATCAAGAAATGGGTAGACAATTCGAAACCCGCCAGTCACTTTTTTTTTTTATAGTCATTTCCATTTTAGGATAATAAACAAATACTACTTAATGACTGACAGAGGAGTAAACAGAGAGAAAAAGCAAAAAAAAAAAAAAAAGAAAGTAAAATGAGACTAACCAGTCAAACGGTTACTTGCAGTGATAGTGAGAAGATGAAGAAGAATGGAGGAGGAACCATTTTTATCGGTGAGAAAGTAAACCGAAAGAAGGAAGATTAAAAAAAATAGAGCAAGTACTGCCACTTGAAATTCGGAAAATTTGTTAGTATTGATGTCGCCAAACATTTTAAAGGTAAAAAATAAAAAATAAAATATTGAAGCTGGCAACTACTGTTATTATTTTATTCGGTTCTCAGCTATCATTTCGAGATTTCCTTAGACTAAAAATACAATTGTCAACATTCGATTTTACAATGGTTGAAGGTCTTTTTTTTTTTTTTTTTTTTGAGGGGAATTAGAAAAATTGAATCTAGTCTGTAGTACAGTGTCAAGATGGATTCATTGTGGTTAAAAAATAGCATTGTCTTTTAATAAATGTTGAGCCCAAAGGATTTTGATGTTCCGTCTCTAAAGCTTCTAAAATAATGTAAATCAAGTTGTAATATTAAAATAAAGCTAATAGCATCCCAATTTTTACCACTAAATTATGTCAATGAAGACAATTAATGTTATTATTTTATTTGGTTTATTACATTGCATTATCATGTTTCTCAAAAGATATTAATATATTAGACATAAACAATTTAATATGCCTCATATAAGGCGGTGTATAGCTAATAAAGAAAAAGCATCAACCTCATGATCTCATATTCAAATATCAACTTGATTATCATCTATTCCAAAAGTTCGTTATTAGATATAATTAATTAATATTTTAAATATTTCAATACGTTATAAACATCCAATTTTATAAATTCGGTTTTACATAATACTCATAATATTAACAAATAAAAAGTCAATTAGCACAAGGTGCATTGGTCTAGTGGTGATTTAGATTAAAATGTCTTATTAAAATCGGTGTTTCAAATCGTTAAGAAAGCCAAAAAAATAAAAATGAAAAATAAAAAGTCAATTATGATTTGA
Organism: Gentiana macrophylla; assembly: GCA_026214975.1. Taxonomy (NCBI): domain Eukaryota; kingdom Viridiplantae; phylum Streptophyta; class Magnoliopsida; order Gentianales; family Gentianaceae; genus Gentiana; species Gentiana macrophylla. The sequence continues at coordinate 129,498,991 of CM047807.1, read as the reverse complement.
ATTGAAAAATCAGTTTTTGAATTACATAATTGCTTTTTTGAAATTAATAAGGAATGTAATATTACGACAATTTACATAATCAGGGTCATCTCTGGGAGGTCCATCAGGATACGAGCTAACCCTTAAATATTTGTAAATAAAGGGTCTCCATTTTATTTGTTTTTTAAAACCCGCTTTAATAAGTTAGCAGTGTGTTTTATATTTAATTTTATTTTTTTAGTTAAACCAAAGAATCCATAAGACTTAAATTCATACCAGAATACACTTTAAAAAAAATTCTAATCAACTTTGATACATTTTTTTTACTCTCTTTGTATGCCCACTTTTTTTTTTTTTTTTTTTTTTGACGAAAACAATCTTTATTACGCTAAATCTGCATAATGGCTGTAAATTACATCATTAGTAGAGAAAGTACCAAAGCAATACGAGAAAATTCTCACCGCGCTTTAATAAAATTAAAAGACGTCAAAACAAAGTAAAGCAAGACTGGCAAGAGTGCAATACACTATAAAAGTTTTTGTTGAGTCAAAGACCTTCCAAATAATCCAACATAGGATCCAAATTACATAGGAATGACGGTAATAAAATCTTTCATTCTTCTATAAACATCATAATAACAATATTCCGTCTCTACCTTTATCTAATGAAAATCTCTAATCAAAATATTATTTTTATCATGTCGATGTTAAGTACAATGAGTGTTATGCTATGAAATAAATAAAATGAAATTTATTTTATTCTGATAACAAAATAGTCTTAATTAACTCAAGCACATAACTTTTCATTTTTGTGGGAAAACTAAAAAAAGAGTTATTAAGAAAATAAATGTGAAAGATTTGGGTGCATATCATAATTTCCCCATTGTAGGACATGGTTGAGGACAGCTTGGATGTGATGTTACAAGAAACCATTATCCAACTCACATGAAACTCATTTAGTGAAAAGGAATATAAATTATTTATTATAGGTGTATATATTTATTTATTTATTTATGGTAGCATTCTTTTTTCCAAAACTTTAACTCAATTTTCTATTTTACAAATTTAGATTTTTTTTCTCTATTTTATTAAATAGTTAATCGAGTGTAATTAATTAATCAAAATCTCGAGTAGAATATATGATTATGTGAATAAAAAGTGTTCCAAATAGTTTATTTTTCTCCCATTATGTGTTTTAGAATTATAGGAATAGACCATATTCAGCTCCAAAAAAAACAGGAATAGACCATATTGGCAATTGCTTTTATTTTATTTTATTGATTTGTTGAATTATATAATTATAATCATCGTTTATATTTAAGTTTTTGTTTTTGTGTTTTTTTTTTCTTTCCCCAGAGAGAACAAGTGCAAGTGTTCTAAGCCTTGAATACACATGAAAAAGAAAGCCTCATGCAAGGCACATGAGTAATGGTGTAGTACAAGGATTTTATTTTAATGATCGCATTTGTTTATTGATAAATTTTACGTTGGTCAACGACCCATATAAAGTTTAACTCATCAATTATTGTTATAATTTTTTAAAAGCATAACCGTCTTACTGATTTCAATACATGACTCTTGACATTTTATGTGTTGGATTATGAATCTTATGACTGTATCAAATATTTACGTTGGTCATATATCGTACGATTGTTGTATGTATGCTGTACTAAGTGTAACACGTTATGTAAATTTATTTATACTTTATTATGATGAAAACGAGTAAATGTGAATGTCATAATGATTTTTTACCTTTGATATACACTATACATTTCATTAATCATGAGAGAAAAATTCGTACAAATGTCCTAGAATATAAACATCGACTTGTTACGACTCATATAATGAAAAAGCATTAATGACTTTGATTTTGAAAATCATACCGACTTGTTTGGCCGTTGTTTTTCATAACGTCAAACGGCGATATCATGCGACACTTTAAAGCCGTGTAAAAGTGAATTTTAAACAAATCATCTCCTTCTCAAGAAAAGAAAAATCATCTCCAACCATTCATACAATAAGAATTAGCAAATTATACGATTTTGACATATTAAAAGCGTCGCGGGGTATTACCAAAGTTGTAGGAAAAAACCACCTTTCCTCCCCCCACTAGCCCCCTAAAAAAATGATACGTTGCGATATTTCATTTTTTTTTCAGGTACAAGACGAGGTCTACAACGACCTAAAAGGAACCAAAAAAAATCTAGGAAAGGTTGCAATATGTCATGTTAAAGTTCTAATGTGAAAGAATATTATTCATTATACATGATAAATAGTCTAAAAGTATGTTATACATAATTTATGGAATATGTTGTATATATTGTTCCGTGAAAAAAGAGACTACACATGACGTCTCACAAAATCTTTTTTAGAACGGACATAATATCTTTAGATATGACGATGTAATGCCCCCTTTTCATATACCAAGTCAATAGTCGGAAAAAAAAATGTCGTTTGGCACGTAACTTTCATCATGATCTGAATTAAGACATAAGGCTGACGTCATAACAGTATGCAAGAATACAAACGCAAAAATTAAACCACCAAGCAAGAAAAAACTTAGGAAATATATAGACCATGCATGTGGAGGTGTAGGGTTTGCATATTAGAGTTGCTGCTTCGCGGACGCGAGTTGCCAAGGTGTAAAACAACCATCCTATAAAGATCATTAATGTTGTACAATTAATAGCATAATAAATAGACCAAACAATAGCTACAAAGTCATCTGAAACAACATGTGAAGTACAAAAGAATAACTCAAGCATACTACTACTTGGCTCCTCCAAGGCCTTATTGAAAAGAAAACAATCTTTGTTTATCAATCATAATGAAGCATCAACATCAACCCTACTCTTGCGTATCAACACGTTCTTCGCGCGTATTTGAGTTGCTCCGTTCAGTACATTGAGGGTGATATTAGTATCTATCCAAGAATATCCGATTACATCCCAAAACACATAAGAGTATGTAAGAGCACATAAAATTCATATTCGGTTCCAACATACTAACCTACGTGATCATGTAAAAATCTATGACAGCTACTAAATCCCGAACCTATCTCTAATAAGCGTATATATAAAGTACATAAAACGGGTTCGCAAAATAATTTAAAATACATGGCACGGTCACATAATGGACCAAAAAGGAGATCCAAAAGCCACACGACTCGCAGGTGTGAGAACAGGCCGGGTTCATGGCCATTGTTCAAAACCAAGCTTTTGTTTGGTTTTCTGTTCAGCAATAGCATATAAACTACAACACTAGCATATAAACTATATTTTTTAAGGGAATAAAAATATTTTTTTTAAATAAGAAAACCTCATTACCTTAACTCCGGTAGTTTCTACGACATGAAACTACAGCTTAACAACAACAACAACGAAACCTTGCAAAGAAATTTACATATCTTACATTAGATCTACAAGAAACGCGTACAATACCCCAACACAAAACGATATGAAAAATGAAACAAGGAACTTTACCTCGAAACCAGTGGCGGATCAAGAAATTTATTTTAGTGGTGTCACCGTAGTCTAAAACTACATTTTTTGTCTATAAATTTTTTCCAGTGGGGGCACCGAGCATAAAATAACATTTTTTAACAACAAAACTACAACGTTTTAATACTAAAAAAAAATTCTCGGATCTCAGTGGGGTCACGTGACCCCACCCTTCAACATGTGGATACGCCCTTGCTCGAAACTATGAAAAAGAAGGTGAAATCACATCATCGTGAACATGTTCTTCAATCTGAAGTCAAATTTGAGACCAAGGGCGGATCTAGTCTATGGATGAAAAGGCTTTCTCACCCTTAAAAAAAAATACACTATAAGAAAGACTTTGCAGATATATACTGTAAATCCTTTAAAAACTGTATTTTAAAAATTTCAACATTCACATTTAGGAAAAATACCACTACAGTAGATATTCTACATTTTACTGTAAACTACATATTCTGTAAAATTTTCTTTACATCTACCGTATTTATCCAGATTCTGTAAATTTTCCCTTATATCTAACTCATTACGTAAAATAGAGAATCTGATTCATTTCATCTTAGATAGAGATTCTGCAAAGTAGAAAAATATATATTTAAAGCTGTAAAATAGAGTATTATTTTAGAAAGATCGATCTGCAAGTGCTTCTAAAATCTTCAGAAATTCAGTTTGATCCATAAAATATTCTTAATCCAGCCCACCCGATGAACTCGATTTAGTCCATTAATTAGCTCACCCTATAGTAAAATTCTGGCTCCGCCCCTATCTGAGACATAGAGCAATAGAACGTTCATAATCACCGTTCGACCTTGACTGGATCGCGGGTGTAGGAAGCTTGTTGGTGGCCTTGAGATGACCGAACTTCCATGAGAAAATATGAAAGAAGTTTAGGTCAACATGCCTTACGGGTGTCGATCAAGGGATGATCCAAAGTGTCCACCAAGTGCATACGGTTATTGGGACTTAGCCCATGGCCTCGGATTGTTTCGGGAACCCTTTGAAGAAAGTCTCGAGCACCGTAAGTGCTATCATTCATTGGCGGAACTAGGAAATTTTTCTAGTGGAGGCTAAATGCAAAAAAAAAAAAAAAAAAAAAAAAAAGGTGAAAACGGACTCAGACGAAATCACCCGTAGACATAACCCACACCAGTTGTGGACCCATGAAGATTTTCTAGTGGGGTCAAATTCCCACACCAGTTGCGGACCCATGAAGATTTTCTAGTGGAGCCAAATTCAAAAAAAAAGGTGAAAAAAGACTGAACTGTTGAAACCATGACCTTAGGTGTAAGTAATAAAGCGTCTATTTTGGTAATGAATAATTAATAATCGCACCATAGATTATTCAAATAATATATATACATAATTTTATAATTTTTAAAGTGGTGTTCATAAACCCTGGCCTCTTACCATACTGGGTACGCCTCGTGCTGCCATTTCGAGTACACGTGTAAGTTTACTCTGTATCACAAAAAGACATTTACATAATTAAAACCCATAAAGAATCATCTAGCCATCATATTTTTATTTTTATTTTTGAATCACAACGAGTCATGTCACTGTTAGCTCAACTTTAAGTGTGGTAATTTATATTTAGAATTTTCAACACTGTTGCTCAAAACACCTAAAATGTTTCTATTCAATTCAAAAGAAGTGATTTTATGCATTACCGTTTTTGTTGGTCTATGATCATATTCAAGGTTTTTTTTTTAGGGTTTTTTTGAGGGAGTACTTAAGTTTCAAACGTATAAAATTAGACTATCCCAATCTTGTGGCGGTCTGGGGATTTGACGACTTCGGAACATGAATGTAGCCCTTTTAGCAAAATTGGCATGGCAGTTGTTAGTGGGAAAAGATCGTCTCTGGGTGAAGGTGTTGCAAGCCAAATATGGAAGTCCCCTATCTAAGCCCAAACCGACCTATTCGTTTTTGTGGCGAAGTATTTGTATGGCGAAGGATTGCTTCCGGGGCGTTTTTCAAAGTAATGATGACGGAAGAATGGAATATATATATGGCTCGCCACAACCTCGAGGAAGTTTGATGTGGCTAGTGCCTACCATGTGCAACTTAGTGATGTTTGCTTGAAAGAGGAGGAGAAACAATGGAAGTCAATATGGACTATTAAAGGGCCACAACGGGGTAACTTGCTACTTTGGTTTCTATGGCGAGGGACATTGCTGACGGCCAGCTTGTTGACACGCCGGCATGTGTCATTGGACGATAGTTGCCCGACTTGCCAGAATTTTGAGGAAACGTTACTACATGCGTTTAGGGGCTGTGGGTGGATCAATGCCACGTGGAAAAGCTTAGTTGTGACTACTCATCAACATATCGATTTTTTGGGATCGGGAATGCATGTGATTGGGTAGACTTCTGTTTAAAGGAGGATCTCTCGGGAAATGGTGACTTAATCTCATGGAAATTCCTTTTCAGGGAGATAATCTCAAGCACGCGTAATCTTGGCGGAATCAGAAGAGTCATTACACGGGATTGCATCGTCCCCCGAAGGAAGTTCTCATCAAACAAGCAATTCAAAAGACGAGGGAATTGCGATAGCTTGGCCTACTTAGTTCTCCTACATTGATTAGCTATTAGCGTTTTCCGTCAAAAGTAGAATATTTGTATAGACGTGGTTGATTGTTTTTGGCTTACGGCGAACTCGTGATGTACATATTTTTTGGTTCTTGAATATAAATAAAAATCCGGTTTCAAAAAAAAAAAATTGTTTAAAAAATAATTTGCTAGTTGGAATTTTCTCCCTATTCTAAAAAGAGAAAAGAAAGCGATTGGGGTGACCGGATCACCCACGTGTCGAAGCGTAAGCGGAGCGACCAGGCACGTAAGCAGACAGGACCGCACCCGATCGATCGATCAGGCGAGTCCCGATATATAGAGAAAGGCGACCTGGCGAGGCAGGTCCACGATCGCTGAAGCAGATCGAAGACATCCTCATCTGAATCAAGAGCAGTTATTGAACGTGAGGCGTGGGGGTTTATACAACCGCCCACTAACCCCACTATCACGAATAACCGCCTGAACTACGGGGGGACTTGATTCCAAGTATATACTTGGATACGTAGGCAGCTTATTGATTAAGTTCAGTCCAAGAAGAAAATGCCACTACTCTCTGTAAAATCCTAGAGCAAGAAAGACCCGATTAATTGTTCGTTTCATTCTTAGATCGATCATTGGCGCTAGAAGGAGGGCTTTCTTGTTTCTAGCGGGGAAATTGCAGAGTAATCGAACAATGCCACCAAAAAAGAATCAACAAGGGAAAGAATTAGCAAGTTCTTCACACGATCCGGAAAATGTGGATCAGAACCAGGATCGAAACCCAGAAAAGCAACTGCAAGATCAACCAAATACTAAGGAAATGGCGAAACAACTCCTAGTGGATGCTCTAAAAACCATGGGAGATGAAGATTTTCAGGTTCTTTTTGAGAGTGTGAGAAAAGGAAAGGAAAAAGTAGATACTTTTGGAGAAGAAAAGCAATTATCTTCCGAGAGCGAGGGGTGGTCATAAGGAAGTTGCGAGAATCCGGTGATCAAGTTTGCAAGAGCAAAACCCGTCACGCCGATGAAATTTGCAAGAGCCGAGTTAGATGCGATGTTGGAAGACGAGGAGGATGAATTTCATCTTGCTTCGCCTTTCGCAGAGTATATTGAGGCATGCCCCTGTCCCAGAGGGTTCAAAATACCTAAAATCAGTCCCTATGATGGAACCAAAGACCCGTATGATCATATGCACCAGTATATAGCGCATATGCAGTTATACAACGCCCCGGACGAAATGAAATGCAAAGCTTTTCCCGCGCTCCTATCTGGAAGAGCTAGGGACTGGTTCAACAAGTTGCCATCCAGATCTATTACCAGCTTTACAGTTTTAACAAAGAAGTTCATGAGCATGTTCATTGCTGCGAGGCCGTTTCAAAGGAACAGTACTCATTTGCTTACTATTAAGCAAAAATCCGACGAAACGGTTTTACAGTTCATAAAGAGGTTCAATGCAGAATCAACCCAGGTGGCTGATGTGGATGACCGATTTCTGGTAGCCTCATTAAAGCGAGGACTACGAGAAGGCGTTTACACGCTAAGTTAAATGGGAAAAATCCCAAAACTATGGAAGAATGCTTAGCCATTGCTTTTAAACATTGTCAAGGGGAGGAAGCTAACCGTGCCAAGCGCGAGTTAGAGAAAGGAGATCTGCGTAAAGGGAAAAGCAGAGGAGAAATCCGATAAAAAGCGAATCGGTTTGGGATAGGTGCGAGGCACCCATAACCGATGTGATTGGGAAACGAGGCGCTGCTGGCAGGCGCAGACCGATCCCGTTGAATAGATCACGAGAGCAAGTTCTTGCTATTATGGAGCGTAAGGGCATAGCGAACTCCATTTCTATGAAGGACCAAGAGAAAAAGAGATCAAGCAAAATTTTGTAAGTTCCACCAAGATGTTGGTCACGATCTGAGTCGTGCGAGGAGTTAATCGAGGGATATAGATGCGGCCGTCATGGAAGGACAACTTGATGAGGTGGTGGGAGCGGATCTCAGTAACGAACGCCCAGGGGCGCGAGGAATTTAGGAGAGGACCATACCAGAATGACAGGGGGAGGAACAGCGAACAGAGAAGGCAGAGACATCCATCACCAGACCAGGACGGACAAATCGATAACCGTCCTATAAACACAATTAACACGATCATGGGAGGCCCTAAGCGGACAGATCATGAGGAAGAAAAAGGTTTAACGGGTCAAAACCAAAGTTCTGGTAAACGTCAAAAGGTATCGGGAGAAGTGAGGTACGGACCAGAGGATCCACTACCGCTGGTAATCAATAACGAAGGGTTGGTCATTGAAGCCGTGATCAACAAGAACTGGGTGAAGAGAATTTGCGTTGATACGGGAAGTGCTGTTAACATATTATATCACAGGGCTTTCCAGGCCATGAAGTTAAAAGATTCTAATTTAACACCGAGATCTCGCACCACTTTTGGATTTTGCGGTCCACCTATTCACCCTATGGGTATGGTCACATTACCCACAACTTTTGGTAAGCTACCTCAGGGCAGGACCCTCATGGTAAATTACATCGTGGTTAAAGCTCCTTCGGCGTACAATGTCATCATGGGAAGACCGGCCATCATCGATCTGCGGCGATTATCTCACCGACCATGCATGCATGAAGTTCCCAACCGGGCAGGATCGGTCGAAATTAAAGGGATGTGGAAACGACCGGAGAGCCATTACACCTACGTGGTTGGTGAGAAACAGTTGGTTCAACAGGTGACTCTTGAAGAGCTGTTGCCGGAGGAAGAAAAGACCTGGATAACGGCAGACCAGACCGAGTCTGTTCAGATAGGAGAACCAGGAACAGAGTCAAGTGTGAGTATAGGATCATGGATTCCGCACCCCATAAAAAACGTTATGATTTGCTCAGGGAATACCAGGATGTCTTCGCATGGAAGACAGATGATATGCCTGGTTTGTCACCAGAATTCATAGTGCACAGCTTGAATGTGGATCAGAACAGACCCCCAGTTCGTCAAAAGAAGAGACATTTTGCTCCAGAAAGGATCTCAATCATCGAACAGGAAGTTGCCAAGTTGAAGCAAGCAGGAATTGTCAAGGAGGTCGTTTACCCAGAATGGCTCGCCAATCCGGTTCTAGTAAAGAAATCAGATGGATCATGGAGAATGTGTGTAGACTTTACAGATTTAAATAAGGCTTGTCCTAAAGATAGTTACACCTCACCTGCACTGTGAGTTAGTGGATTCAAGCTGTGGGTTTGAGATTTTTGGATTCTTGGATGCGTATAAAGGGTATCACCGGATATTCATGGACCCAAGAGATGCAGAGAAAGCGGCATTTATCACGTAATTTGGCACATATTATTATGTGACCATGCCGTTTAAATTTGAAGAATGCAGTGCCACATACCGGAGAGGCGATTAATCGAATTTTCCACGGTCGAGATAGGTAAGTCAATGGAGGTCTATGTTGATGACTTCATCGATCAAAAGCGGTCTTTAGATCAATACTTACAAGATGTAAGAGAAGTTTGCAAGGTGCTTGAGCGGCTAAGATGAAATTGAACCCCAAAAAGTGCACATTCGGGGTCAGATCTGGAAAGTTTTTAGGTTATATGATCTCTAAAGATGGAATCCGGGCCAATCCGGACAAGTTGGATGCCTTGAAAATGATGCCACCTCCTACCAATATTAAAGAGGTTCAAAGATTAACAGGAAGGCGGCAAAGATTGAGCAGATTCCTTTCACGTTCAAAGACCTGGCGTGCAATCGCCTTTCTTCAAGATTTTAAGGAAAGCTTCACCATTTCATTGGGGACTGATTGTCACGAAGCCTTTAATGATCGAAAAAATATACATTAGAGTTATTAACTCTAACCTCTCCCCAGGAAGGAGAGGTTCTGTACCTTTATCTATCAGTTTGTGATGAAGCTATTAGTGCTGTACTGGTTAAACAGCAGGACGCATTTCAGAAGCCGGTCTATTACATAAGCAAAGCGTTACATGGACCTGAAGTGAGGTACTCAGACGCGGAAAAGTTGGTACTTGCATTGGTACACGCGACCAGGAAATTGAGGTCTTACTTCCAGAGTCACCCAGTCATCGTCTTGACCGACCAGCCCTTGAAGCAAATATTGAGCAGACCAGATAACTCAGGTCGTTTAGCCAAATGGGTGGTAGAATTGGCAGGCTATGATTTGGAGTATAGACCACGAACAGCTGTGAAAGCACAGGCCCTGGCAGACTTCCTGGCGGAAGAAAAATCAATCTCTATCGATCATCAAGTGAATCCGAAAGAATCAGGTCAATGGAAATTGTTTGTTGATGGAGCGTCCAGCAAGAATGGGTCAGGAGCAGGTCTCCTCCTCATAAGTCCAAAAGGTGAAGAGTTCCCCTATGCTTTACACTTTAACTTCCAGGCAACCAACAATGAAGCTGAATACGAAGCACTAATTACCGGTTTGAACTTAGCTCTAAAGCTAGGGGTTAAACAGCTCAAAGTTTACAGTGACTCTCAATTGGTGGTAAACCACATCAGGGGAGATTATGAAGCAAAAGAGGAACCTATGAAGAAATATCTATCTCTGGCCCAGTCACTCATAAACCAGTTTCAAGAATTACAGGTGGAGCAGGTCTCCAGATCGCAAAACACCAGAGCAGATGCCCTGTCTAAGTTGGCCTCCAATTTTTTATCAGACAAAAAAGTTCTTATTGAACAGTTAAATCAGCATAGCTATGAAATCCCTGAGGTGCAACCGGTTACACAAAGGGAAACATGGATGGATTCCATTGTATCATACTTAAAACACGGCCAGTTGCCAGAAGACCGAGGTCAAGCTCGCAGAATTCAGCGTCTATCTGACAGGTATGCCTTATTCAATGATATCTTGTATAGAAAATCCTTCATATCTCCTTGGCTACGTTGTGTTACTGTGGAAGAGGGTAATTACCTATTGAGAGAAATTCACCTTGGGATTTGTGGAAACCATATGGGGTCAAGGGCATTAGCTAGGAAGTGCAGGTTGTTCGGCTATTATTGGCCCAAAATGCAACAGGATGCAGAGGAGTTAGTCTTGGCGTGCGAGTCATGTCGGAGTTCATGGTAATCTATCCCATCGACCATCCGAAATTTTGACTCGGTCATTGCGACTGGCCCTTTGATCAGTGGGGGTGTCGATCTGGTAGGCCACTTTCAAAGACACCAGGAAATTATAAGTTCTTAGTCGTGGTCGTTGACTATTTCACTAAATGGGTTGAGGCTGAACCATTAACCACTATCACAGCCAAACAGATCCAAAAATTCTTGTGGAAAAACCTGATATGCAGGTACGGAATACCAAAAACCATTATTTCAGACAACGGTACTCAATTTGAAGACAGTGGAGTTCAGGAATGGTGTGCAGAGTTGGGCATAAAACAGCATTTCACCTCTGTTGGTCATCCCCAGGCAAATGGTCAAGTGGAACAAACTAACAGGCAGATCAAGCTCGGGTTGAAAAAGAGGCTAGAGCAAGAGGGAAAGCACTGGGTAGAGCATCTACCAAACATCCTTTGGGCTTATAGGACTACCCCTAACATGTCTACACATGAAACCCCATTCTCATTGGCTTATGGGTGTGAAGCTGTTATTCCGGCAGAAATTGGACTGCCATCCCCCAGGACAACGTTACATAACGACCAGGTCCAAAAAGAGGAAATAAGGCACACTAAGGATGAGCTGGAAGAAAAAAGGGATATTGCCTTAATCAGAATGGCTAAGTATAAGCAGCAAGTCTCCCAGTATTATAACTCCAAGGTAAAGCAAGGTTATTTTAAAGTTGGAGATCTGGTCCTACGAAAAAATGAGATCAGCAGGCAGGAACCAAGCGGAACTCTCAGTCCTAACTGGGAGGGTCCCTATCATATCATCAAAGTACATGGAAAAGGGGCATATCAATTGGCCGATAGCAAAGGGAAGACCATTCTAGAAATTTGGAATGCAATTAATTTGAGGAAGTTTTATGTTTGAGGCAAGTGCTTGTCATCTTATCTTGTAAACTATTATGCACTATGACTTTTTAAAGTTCTTAATTATGTTGAATTGCTGTATTATGTTACTGTTGCAAAACTCTTTAAGAGAGAAAATTTTATTAAGTCTGAAAAATCAGATCGTTCATTGACCTCAGGTCAGGTCAATTATTTAGACATCAGGTCAGGTCGAAAACTCTTTAAGAGAGAAAAATTTATTAAGTCTGAAAAATCAGATCGTTCATTGACCTCAGGTCAGGTCATTTATTTAGACCTCAGGTCAGGTCGAAAACTCTTTAAGAGAGAAAAATTTATTAAGTCTGAAAAATCAGATCGTTCATTGACCTCAGGTCAGGTCAATTATTTAGACCTCAGGTCAGGTCGAAAACTCTTTAAAAGAGAAAAATTTATAAAATCTGAAAAATCAGATCGTTCATTGACCTCAGGTCAGGTCATTTATTTAGACCTCAGGTCAGGTCGAAAACCCTTTGAAAAACTAATTTGTTAAGTGTGAAAAATCAGATCATTTATTGACCTCAGGTCAGGTCATTTATTTTGGACCTCAGGTCAGGTCGTATACTTTAGACCTCAGGCCAGGTCGAAATTTCTTTAAGGAGAATAATTCACTTCTTCAAAATCAGATTAAGTCTGAATCAACTACAGTATGACGTGTGCTACATAGCAAATCACACTTCATAATGGGGGAGGTGAGTATAATAAAGGAGTGCATTACAAAGCGCGAAAGGCAAACAATACGCAGATGGAACCAAAAATCAAAAATACGCAGATGGAACCAAAAATCAAAAACTTTCATAAAGATAACCGAGTTGGAAAGCAACGCAACAACAGCAAAAATATAATGTTATACAATGTTTGAAATCAAAAATAAAGGAGAGGATAAGTGAATGTCTTCACTTGGAACTCGGAGGAACTTGAGATTGGGACGAGAGCCGGTTTGAGCAGTGGAGGTTTCTTGCCATACTTAGAGACCAAGTCCACCCCATCTCTAAACTCCTTGAATCTGGTCTCGTAGATTTGAGATCCGTCGTTCTGCTCCACCAGCGTGGGGAGCTTGGTAGCATCGACATTAAGGCCAGCGGCTTTCATGTCCTCAATGGCTGAGGAGTACCCAAACCAAATTATTGGGGCAAACAACATTTTGATATTATCAGCCAGCTGATCAGACCTCCTATAGCTATCAAGGGCTTCAGCAATGTGCTCAGGTAGCCTGCTCTTCATAGTGTCTCTCTCCTTCTCAAGGGTAGCTACTATCTCTTCCAATTTGGTTCTGACTTGAGTAGCCGTGGCGATTGAGTCTGGAACTCGTCATTTTAACTTTCATTTCGTCATTTTAACTTTCACTCGTCGGATAAAGCCGGTTCAGCAGAGGTACTCGATAAATCCCCATACTTAGCTTTCCATTCCGATAAAGAGTTGGCTAAGTTTTCCTCAACCTTACCCGAATTCCTTAGTCGGGTCAAAATTTCCTTCCCCAGTTTAGCCCCCTAGCAAGGAAAGCAGGGTACACAATTAATTTATATATTCTAGAGGAAACAAGTTATTATCTATGAAACAAAACACTTACAAATGTCGATATATCTTGATTGGACCATTCTTTCCAATCATATCTTTCTCCCTGATGGCGTTCTGAGGTCCCAGCATCCTTGTCAGCCTGATCCTGAGATCTAATGCGCTTTGAGGCACGTCTGGTTTCATCTGTATTCTCTATCAAAGCAAAGGCGAGGAACCAAGCGATAGTCATTGGTCTCTTCTTGAATCGCCTCACACCCGATCAATCTCGTTTGAAGGCTCATTGGATGATCACAACAAAGCTTGGCGATCGATCCGTACATCTTGATTGATAACAGGACCAGACGCGTCCTGGCCTCTGGGAGGTGAAGCCTCATCAGCGATTTGAATGATGTCAGTGAAGCTTGCCACTGCAAATAACAACAAAAAAATTAAAATAGGCTACAGAAGGAAAACATAAATGCTTCGAATAGGAGGCCCTACTTAAATTATATCTTTCCTCTGATAGTTCAACGTAAGGCTCTGGGCCAGCAGTCTCCAAATGAGCAGCATCAATCAGATTAGAACTGTAATGTCTCAAACCCAAATATATCGGGGACTCACTGATATCCTTTAACAACTTTTTATCTGCTTTGCTCTCTAGCACATCGCTATTCTTGGTGGCAGTGTTCCATTTACCCAAATCCCTAATAGTGTTGTGCCTAATGAAGAAAAAGTGTTTCTTCCAATCAGAGAAGGACTGATCGGTTTTCTTAATCAAACGGACACCACTCAGGTTATCGGTCCTCCCTGTAGAAGCAAGACACACCAGGGTTCTTCTTAATTTGTTTGCTTTGGTAAAAGGTCCTAGCTTGATAACAAGGAGAAAGGGGTCACAAAACACCTACACCAAATTAAAAAACCGGTAATGGCCCTTATACTATTGGGAACTATCTGACCAAGCCCCAGGTCGTAATATCGAAGTATTTCCAAGAAAGCCGGAGGAAGAGGAAATCGAGACCGCATTCAAAGCTATTCTTTATAAAGCAGTCAAGATCCAGCAGAGAGAGAGAAGAAGACTCTTTCCAGTGCGGGACGGATAGGGGCATAAGTATTCTTGTTTATCCCAAACCTATCGCAGATATATCGTGATATCTCGAATCCTTTAGATTGGAATCAATTCCGTGGCAAGCCATCATTTTCTTAGTCTCGTAGGTCCTCCTCAATGCTCTTATGGGCGCGAGATAAACCGGAAATGTTGTATTCGGTCGGAGGTGATTCGACAAGGAAGGAACAATAGAGGCAATCAAGTGCGGGGAAGAATAGAAGAGAGGATTTTCACGGGATTGGAAATCTCAGTGATTTGGATTCATAAGGAGCAAAACAAAAAGAGAATAGATTTCAATGGCGGAAAGATGAAGGACTTACTTGTTAATTGAGGGAGCGAAGTTGTCAAATTGAATCTCCGTGTCTTTAAATAATGATGGATTTTGCGTAATCCGATAGATTTAACAAGCTTTTAACCAAAGGATGGGACGCCAATTGCGCATTGATTGAAGTGGCAAAGCGTGTGCACACTGAGGGACGTTTGAGTTAACCGAGACACAGGTGGAGAGGCCATCCGGACGGTACACGTGGAGCGACTTTGGAATTGAGATCTTAATCTATAATAAAGGCGGACTGATCGAATAAGATGATCAGGGGCTTTGATTCGGGGTGACCGGATCGACCCACGTGTCGAGCGAACGGAGCGACCAGCACGAGCAGACAGGACCGCGCCCTCGATCGATCGAGGCGAGTCCACGATATAGAAGAAAGGCGACTGGCGAGGCGCAGTCCCCGATCGCTGAAGCGGATCGAAGACATCCTCATCCGAATCAAGAGCGGTTATTGAGCGTGAGGCGTGGGGGTTTATACAACCGCCCACTAACCCCACTATCACGAATAACTCGAACTACGGGGACTTGATTCCAAGATATACTTGAACGAGGCAAATTTTATTGATTAAGTTTCACCCAAGAAGAAAATGCCACTACTCTCAGAAAAATCCAAAGCGAAAAGACCCGATTAATTGTTCGTTTCATTCTTAGATCGATCAGAAACTCCAAAATAAATATGAATTTTACTACGCATAATTGAATTACCGAGAAAAAATTTGGATAAAAAACACTCCATGATTAAAGCAAAAACAGTTACTACCATATGATGAGCAGATGAGAGAGGGAAAGAAGGTTACTGATACGGTGGAGAAATATCAGGGACAATTTGGACGCATTAATTAATGCCAATTGGAAATACATTTTCATCCTCTATAAATATAAAGAAAAATAATAAAATAAAAGCACACATTCTGATTCTTGGCAAATTTAATGTATGTTATTAATACTAATATTCACAGATATTTTTAAGAAAAAGAAATATACTACTAAATACAATTCGGTATGCAAAAGGAGCTTCACAGCGACTTCGATTGGAAAATGGTAAATGATGGAATTTCACTCCTCTTTAGTACATGGAAAATGTAGTAGTTATTTACATTATTACAATACAAGATGTTGGACGTGTCCTTTTAAGCTAAAATCAAGATACACTAATATATATAGGAAATGTCTTTTCACACAACCATTTGCCTTATTGCACATCAATTACTTTTCGATTTTGTCTTTTTCACACGCGCCTACATTCTGACCGGAGTTCGGTCAGAATGTGAAACATTATACATACCCACATGTGGTGAGCAATTTAGTTTATTCTCACCAAACGCGTGGTCGTGAAAAGCATTACGTGTTTCAATTCTAAAATGGTCCGATACATTTTCGAAGTTTTTATAGCGACGTTTTTATATTCTAACTTGAAATAGAGTTATACCTATTCAAATGTAGTCAGAATAATTTAGTTTATTCTGACCTGAACGTGGTCAGGAAAACATTACATGTTTGGCCTCTAAAATGGTCCGATCGTCTTGAAATTTTCATAGTGCCGTGATTATATTCTCGACTTGAAATAGAGCGAAAGCGTTATTTTTCGGCATGTAAAATGGTGTATTGTTTTCAAACGTACATAATAATGTCTCTTTATCGAGCACCAAAAAATTGGTGCGGAAAACATAATGTTCCAGCCAGTAACGTAGTGCGAATAATATCAATTCCCGACTCAATTTGGGTGAGAATGATATGTGTGTTAAATACCAAAAGCAGTTCGACTTCGCCTTGGAATGTGTAAAATATGTTTTGTGTGAAAAGACGCTTCCTATACATATATTCTATGTATTTTGTTTGTCCTTCAAATTTTTGATTTGTCTTTTAAAAAAAATAATTGCCATTTTTTTACCTAATATCTTGAGAAAAGCTGCATAGGATTTCGTTTGGAGTGAGCACACAATGCACATTAAATCCCAAGACCTTCATTGCACACCCTTGAAAGGAAGATAGTATAATTGAAGGCATGAATTGAGTTCTCGTGGCCAAGCTAGCTTGGGTCACACTCGATCAATGAGCCTCAAAACCTTTGGGTGCATGCAAGTGTTTGAACGCAATATATATGGGCACTAGCTTGTGGAGTTGAATTCTCATGCTTCTTCAACTTGAGGATGAATGATGCATATATACGTAGTAGGAAGCATTTAAGGGCATGGTTGTACTTGGATTCTAGCTATATATGACCGATAGGGTTGTGGGAAAAATAAGCGAGAGGTGCTAAACATCTCGTCAACCTATGACCGACTTATGAAAATAGGTGGATATATCTTCCGACTCTTTCAACCGGGACAAAATCTAAAAGCTAAAAGACCCTCAGAGACGACTTAGTAGTATATCTCTTGACAAGGTTAAGCACGATGCCCTAAATCATAATGCCTTGCTCTCGTGTTGTCAATTTTCTATGCCCTTTTTTTGTGGAATCTAGTTGACAACTTTTGTGTGGCTTCACAAGTGTGGATGATAGTCTATTATTTCGGGTTATGTGCTTGGGTCGTTTTTATCATTTTATCTCATGCAAGACGGGGTAGACTTCAATCTGCATTGTTCCTCTCCCATGTCACCTTGGGCAAATAAAAATAAAATGAGAAGAAACGATAAATTATACTCCGACTCTCCTATGCCACATGGCCCACATTGGGACTTAGATTTTACAAAGAAGATGAATATTCATTAATTGATGAGATAATGTTTTGTACACACTTTAAGTAATAACAACATCTAACAAACTTATGACTCTAGAATCTAGGCTAGATAACATTGGACACATGTCACCTCCACACACTACACAAGTGTCACTACTAGCCTAGTCATTAAGCATCATTAACCTTATCATCAACAGCCCCCCTCAAACGAAATGGTGTAGCAGCTACATTGAGTTTGCTCCTGGTGTAGCTGAATTGAGACCCTGTTACAAGTTTTGTGAGGCAGTCAGCAATCTGCAGGGCTGAAGGAACATGTCTGACAGAGATGTGTTGAGCTAGAACATGATGTCGAATGAAGTGAACATCTATGTCTATGTGCTTGGTTCTGGAATGAAACACAGGATTCTTAGCCAGGGACTCAGCACCAATATTATCACAGTGCAACACAGGAACAGCAGGCACTTTGATGTGCAACTCCTTGAGCAGGGCTTGCAACCATAGCATTTCAGCTGCTAAGTGAGCAAGGGCTCGATATTCACTTTCAGTACTTGATCGAGCAACCACTGACTGCTTCTTAGATATGATGACCAGGACACCAAAGATGATCCAATGTACACACAGTAGCCTGAGACAGACCTTCTATCAAATGGATTGCATCCCCAGTCAGCATCAGAAAAACCTTGAAGATCTATGGAACCTGTGGCTGGAAAATGAAGACCATACTTAATGGTACCTTTAACATAACGCAGTAGCCTTTTGAGAGCATCCCAATGCACATTTGTAGGACAGTGCATAAATTGGCTTAAGGTATTGACAGAAAAGGCCAGGTCTGGCCTAGTGAAAGTTAGATACTGCAAGCCTCCCACAACACTTCTATAGAGTAGGGCATCTGCTTTAGAGAGAGGAGTTCCATCATCAGGGGTCAATATTTTTCCAGACACCATAGGACTGGAACATCCCTTAACATTAGTCAAACCAAGCCTATGAAGCAACTGTGTTGCATACTGTTGTTGGGACAGAACAAGCTCTTTGTTGTCCCTATATACTTCCATGCCCAGAAAGTGAGTGAGATTGCCCAGGTCTTTGAGAGGAAATCTGGAATTCAACTGATGAATGAACCGTGTAATCACTGTAGGAGAGTTACCTGTGATCAAGAAATCATCCACATACACCAACACATATAACAGCACATCTTTTGAATGAAAAATAAATAAGGAGTTGTCAGAAGTGGACTGGATAAAGCCCCATTTTAGAAGCTGAGTGCTCAATTCTTCAAACCAGGCTCTAGGTGCCTGTTTTAAACCATACAGTGCCTTCTGTAGTTTGCAAACATAGTGAGATTTGGAGGGGTCTTTGAAGCCCTCAGGCTGTGGCATAAACACTGACTCATGTAGGATGCCATTCAAGAAGGCATTGTTGATGTCAACTTGTTGAATGGACCAGTTAAGAGAGACAGCTAACCCCAAGATAACCCTGATAGTAGAGGATTTTGCCACTGGACTAAAAGTTTCAGCATAATCAACCCCTGGCTGCTGAAGATACCCCTTGGCAACAAGCCTAGCCTTATGCTTGAGAATACTACCATCAGGCTTGAGTTTAAGTTTGAATATCCATCTATTACCAACAAGATTTTGTGAAGGATGTGGTGGTACAAGTGTCCAAGTGTGGTTATCACACAAAGCCTTAAATCCTCCTTCATGGCCTGAGTCCAATGAACATCAGATAGAGCATCTGACACACTTGCTGGTTCAGAGGGGTGAGAGACTTGTGCTGCAAGATTGAGGTAATGTTTGGGTTTAACAATCCTACTCTTGGACCTAGTTTGCATAGAGTGAGAAGGTATGAGAGGAGGAGGAAGAGGATCTGATGGAGGACTAGGTGGGGGTGAAGTATGGATGGAATTTGTAGGACTTGAATCTGTGGGAGAATTGGTAGGACCAATAAGAGGGGACCCTGGAGTTGGCATGGGACTAGAGGAATGAGGTTGACTAGGTGAAGGAATCCTGTTATGAGAGGATGGACTCCTATTATAAGGAGAGTTCAACGCAGAATTTGAGGGGGAGATGCCAGGAGAGGACATGTGATCAGGAAAGTCAGTGACTCCTATTGGTTTGGAGGATTGAGGTGTAGGTAGAATTGAGAGGATAGATGTGTCAGGCACAGGAGCATGAATATCAGGATTTGGAGATGTACTGGACTTGAAAGGAAATGTGTGTTCATCAAAGGAGATGTCCCTAGTGACATATATTCTACCAGAGTTATCCACACAAATATGACCTTTATGGTTAGGACTGAGGCCTAGATAGGTGCATCTGGAGGTATGGTATTGGAATTTTTGAGTGTGATAAGGTCTAAGAAGAGGGTAACAGGCACAACCAAAAGTTCTAATCTGGAGATAATCAGGGTGTTTTTTGAAGAGAGCCTTGAATGGTGAGTCATGATGCAAAACAGGGGTAGGTAGGACATTGATAAGATGAACAGCATGTTGAAAACTGTGCCACCAGAATTTAAGGGGAAGACCAGCCTGTGCAAGTAAAGTAAGACCAGTTTCAGTGATATGCCTGTGTTTTCTTTCAACCTTGCCATTTTGGGCATGTGTGTGAGGACAAGGGTGCCTAAAATGGATACCAGACTGGTCAAGATAAGATTGAAAACTCCTAAACTCTCCACCCCAGTCAGACTGAAAGACTTTAATCTTGAGATCAAATTGATTTTCAACAAGAGTTTTGAAGTTAACAAATGTTTGAAAAGCATCAGATTTTTGTTTTAAGGGAAATATCCAAGAGAATCTACTAAAATCATCAACAAACACAATGTAATAGAGATAACCATTAACTGATCTTATAGGAGAAGGACCCCAGAGATCAGAATGGATCAACTCAAGAGGCTGTGTAGACAAGGAAACAGAATTAGTATAAGGGATAGAATGCAACTTTCCAAACTGGCAGGCTTCACAAAAAGGTAAAGTTTCATTAATAGGAAGATTACATAGTTTGAAAACATGATGTAGAACTTTTACAGATGGATGGCCTAGTCTTCTATGCCAAAGTTCTACATCTTTAGGTAAATGCAAAATAGATCCTATGCTAGAAGACTGAGCTGGTGAAGCAGACAGAAGAACAGAGCATTTGGAGTGAAGAGAGCCACAGGATGGACTATGGCGGTGGGTGTAATGAATCGATCTGATCCTTCTAAGATGTCCTTCGGAAGAGTGGTCTTGGTGTGTTTGTCCTTAACAAAACAAAGAGGTATCGAGTGAACTCAACAAATATGAATTATGATGAATAAGTTGAGAAATACTAAGCAAATTCTTGGCTATCTTAGGGACATGTAAAACATTAGCAAGATAAAGGGTAAGATTAGTAGCAGGTAGGAAAAGATGACTAGAACCAGTGTGTGCAATATGAAGTCTCTCACCATTCCCAACCACCAATGCATCAGAGCCTTCATATGGTGACCTCAAACTCAGGTTGTTCATATCAGAAGTGACATGATGACTAGCACCACTGTCAATGTACCAGTTAGGATCAGCAACAGATTCTGGTGTAGCAAGATAGGCAGAAGCTTGCTTGGTGTGTGAATTCTGAGGAGGTGCTGGAACATAGTCTGTCTCAAACCTATGCCAGCACTCAGAAGCAACATGCCCAGTCTTCATACAAATTTGGCAAAGCAGTCTCAGAACAGGTGAGCGAGAGTCGATTGAGCAGCATTGTTAGACCTACCACCACCTGTTCTGCCCATTCCTCTACCTCTAGTAGTACCAGGATTGCGGCCTCGATTAGAAGATTGAGGTCTATAACCATTTCTACCCATACCAGGTTGAGCAAAAGCAGCATTGGCAGAAGGATTAACCAAATCAATGTGTGTAGAGCTGTTATACCTGGAAATCAGCCGCTCATGGGTGAGTAATTGAGATTGAACCTCGGGCCAGGTGAGAGAGGTGACTCTGGAAGTAATGTTGACCACCACAGACTCATACTCCCTAGGAAGTCCACCAAGAACAGCCAGGACAAGTTCGGAAGTCGGAACAGGAAATCCAGCAGCGGCTAAGGAATCTGAAAACCCTTTCATGGTGGCAAGATAATCTGCCATGGATTTGGCCCTTTTTTCCGTCTTAGTCAGTGCATCTTTAAATTCAAGGAGACGAGCTTGGGCCTGACTGTTGAACAGCGTTTCAAGAGTCAACCAGACTTCATTAGAGGTGGAGCAACCAACGACTTCTTGAAGGGCCTGCTCAGTCATTGAACCCAACAACCAGCCAAGGAGAAGCTGATCAGTAGTAGTCCAGTCATCAAATGCTGGATTCGGGACGAATCCAAGGCCGGTAGAGCTCATAAGCACCTGTGGTGGAGGCTTCTTGGTGCCGAAAAGGAAACCATCGAGTTTGTACCCACGAACGATTGGAAGAACAGAATACTTCCAGAGCAAATAGTTTTTGCGATCTAGTTTCACTGTGGAGCTTTGGGTGAGAGTTCCTCCAAAAGGAATGTGAGTGGTGGAGCTGGAGTTAAAAATGGTGGGAAAGGACGGAGATGCACCAGAACGGAGAAACTCAGGGAGAATAGTAAGTAAATGCGGCGGCGGTGGTGGAATTGAGGCATTAAGCAGTGGTGGAGTAAAATTGGAAACATTTGGCGTTGTAAGGGATCCAAAAGGAATAGAGGAAGGAGGTGGTGCAGCAACATTTGCAGTGGTGGTTACAGCTGCAGTGGAGGCAGGATCAGAAGACCCGCCGGAATCCGAGGGTGCGGTGGACATGGCCACCGGATATTTTCTCTGATACCAACTTAGATTTTACAAAGAAGATGAATATTCATTAATTGATGAGATAATGTTTTGTACACACTTTAAGTAATAACAATATCTAACAAACTTATGACTCTAGAATCTAGGCTAGATAACATTGGACACATGTTACCTCCACACAC
Organism: Gentiana macrophylla; assembly: GCA_026214975.1. NCBI lineage: Eukaryota > Viridiplantae > Streptophyta > Magnoliopsida > Gentianales > Gentianaceae > Gentiana > Gentiana macrophylla. Next base: position 129,476,434 of record CM047807.1, on the reverse strand, counting down.
TACACAAGTGTCACTACTAGCCTAGTCATTAAGCATCATTAACCTTATCTTCAACATTGGGCAAATAAAACTAAATTGAAAATACGATAAATAGTGCCAACTAAAGAAAACAAATACGCAGTATTCAACAACTTATGGGATTAGTAAGCCCTCAAAATAGTAACTTGTTACCATACTTTGCTTTGTGAGTTAGATATTAGCGAGAACCATGATTCGTTTCTTATCCTCTTCTAAATAAAAATCCTCTAATTTTTTTTTTATGGTATATTGATGCAAGATATTTTATGATGATCGATTATCGTAGAAATATTATGAAAAATGACGTATATTATATCCACTACATAATACGTACAATTTTATCATGTGTGAGATGTTATAATAAAAGGTTGTAATGTTGTCATTTGAAATATCCTTCGTTGTTATACTGTAAATACGGGAGTGATAAAATTACGTCATCACGTCTACACAATTTTACACGATTATCCTCTACATATTTTTCATTTGTCAAAAAAAAAAGTATAAAAATAAAAATAAAAACCCTTAAAACAATCACATCAACAAGATTATGTTGGATGTAAATATGAATGTTGAGAAAATAATTATATCCTACCCTTGTAAATACTTTCTTAGCTTTAAGGACATATATATTTGATCAATTAAAAAAAAAACCTAATTTACTAATTTTTTTTAATAATCATTATTTGAAAGAAAAAAGAAAAAAGAAAAAAGTGATTTTATGGTGCAACGGTTGTAGGAAGGTTATGCACTGGCCAAGATACTTTTAAGTAATTCATTTTAACTCTCTTTCACATAATACACTTTTGGCGTGTGTGAGAGGTTAGAAATGAAAGGTGGAAAGATGCCACTTTGTGATAATCCTTCATACAACAATTCAGACCATAAAATTTTTCAAAAGAAAAACAAAACACAAACCGGAAAACCAATGAACACACACAATGGATGCTTGTGTACGATGGTGTCTAAGAAACGGTGACTGGTGACTGGTGACTGGTGACTGCGCCGGAATCACTTCTTTTGCGCGCGTTTTCTAAGCTGCGGCGAGAATTGGAACCTCCCATCACATGTGTTAGTTAACTTGGCCCTTTTTTTTTTGCCTCTACATAATTGAGGAGCTTCATCCTACCCTATCCCCGTTATTTCTGCAATTGCTGCATGCCTATTTTTTTTTCCCGGACTTGGTTTTTTTTTTTTTCTTCTTTTTTGTCTGTTGTTGATGTTAACGTTGCTTTAGAAAATCCAGAAGGTATAGTCAAAAGGGCATCTCCTAATGAAAAAATTGGATGAAATACAAACAGAATTAAGCATGAATTGGGATAAAGCATTTCAATTTTAGTATAACAAACAAAGGTGCACCTGCTAGCGACAATATGACAGAAACTGGCATGAATACTGCCGACAGCCACTCAGCAGGATCACAAGAAATCCCATATGAAGAAGCTAGAGCCTTCTTTGAGTCAGCTCCTCCTTTGAAAGATGGGGATAACATCAAGAAAAGAATCGAAGAGTTTATTGAGAGAAAGAGTTCTTTAGCAGGCAATTCTTCTTCCTGCTAGCTTCGATAGGGGCTACTTTTATACTTTGAATGAATATATTAGTATAATATGTTGTGGTCTTTTCTCTACAGATGATGGAAAGCTCTCTAGGGTTGTATGTGTGACATCTGGTGGTACTACGGTTCCTTTAGAGCAGCGTTGTGTTCGTTACATTGACAACTTTAGCTCAGGTCATAGAGGAGCTGCATCTACAGAGTAAATTGCTTTGAGCTTTATTAATCAAAGGCTTATCATGTTATGTAATCGACATGATGATCATTGATGATGAATGTACAGATACTTCCTGAAAACCGGATATTCTGTTATCTTTTTGTATCGAAGGTTTGCTTCATACGGCATTTTTCAGTATCCTGATGTTTACAACTGATTTTATCCTGGAATATATCGTAAGACTTGATGATCCTTGCAGAGGAACTTGCCAGCCTTATTGTAGGTCTCTTCCTGATAATCCTTTGCTCCAATGCTTTGATATTTCTGCTGATTCAAATATTCAGGGTTAGTGACTTGGAAAATACAAGGCTACATGCTTATGCTGTCTTTATGTTTCATATTTCGTAATCTACTGGATGCAAGATTTACATGCTTTTAAAATAAATGCTTCCGGGGATTTTGCAGCTAAAGGTTTTTACTTTGTTATTTTTGGTATACTTGAACGTCTTATAATGTCCATTGTTGTTCCTCTTTAAGTGCACATGCTTATATTCTTTAACTTACAAGAAGAAAACTCGATCTTGTTTTGTCTGTGTTGACTATTGTTCATCCCCTTGGGTTTTTTTGTAGTTCCATATGAAGTTAAATGGTATTTTGTATCTTTTTAAGTTCCTAATAGGCATTTGTTGACTTCTTATTTTGGATGATATGAATTCAGTTTCTCAATTTGTTCTGTATCAAGCATTATTTGTATTGCATTTCAGTGCTCACAAGACACGAGGAAGCTATTAAGAGAGCTATCACTGAGCATCATGCGGTATGTAGGTTGTCTTTACGCACACTTGTGTGTGCAGCCAAATTCTCTTTTTCTTATTGTTTGATATTTATTTTCAGTTTATTTGGCTTATGATATTGGTGATTACAGGCAGTATCAGGTGGCTTCTTGTTGAAACTTCCTTTCACAACAATTTTCGAGTACCTCCAGGTTTCTTCCTTTGATTAAATCAAGCATAATTTTTATGTTTATTATTTGGTTCGGGTTGGATACCTGCCAGCTTTGCAATTTACTTTTCTTATTTCTTAGGACCATAGGTTCTTGTTCATATTATGTCCATGGAAGCTTTAACGTGGTAATCTTTTATGGCAGATGTTACGATTGATTGCGATAGCAACTAGGAGAATAGGGCCAAATGCACTTTTTTATCTTGCTGCTGCTGTTTCTGACTTCTATGTGCCCTGGGAAACAATGGTATTGCTTTTGGCTAGGACTTACGGATACTTCTATTTCGTAGCGAGTCGTGTATAAGACACGTATTGTCACAAAAAAGCACTGGATACTTAGGATACGAGTCTGGGACTAAAAGAGTTGGATATGGGATCTGGATTGCTGAATATTGAATAAAAGCCACCAAAATAGGCCACTATAAATTGTTATATCTTATGATTTTTAATATTTACAGTTCGGCCATTGTAATTTTAATATGTACTGACTGGGTCCTTATATTTAGTATCTAGCTTATTCCTTCCACGCCCCTATCCTATATTTTTCCTAAATCTCACACCTACGAATCCAGTTACTGCGTATCCATACTTGCATATCTTCACCTGCGTAGCACCTATGCAGCCTAGAGTTAAGCACACATGTCCTTTTTCACGTGTCATTTCTAGCATTGGAATATTGCCATTTGATTTCCTAGCAATCATCCACATGATCTGCAATTTCTTTGTTTAGGATTCTTTCAGTGTCCCCTTTTCTCTAGAATATAGAAAATTTCGAATGAGCCAATGCTTGTCCTAGAACAAGAGTGATACAGGCACAGGAATTTAGCACAAAAAGCGCATAGAATAGAGTCAATAGACTTGGTTTGTGTGTATTCTGTGCATTTTGTCTGTCAGTGCCATTTATAGTTTTCCTTCGTCGAATTAGGGTGACTGACATCTTCTGATAATGGATTCATTTTGCAGACTCTTCACAAGATTCAGTCTGGAGCTGGCCCCGTAGACATGCGGCTAGCTCAGGTTCCTAAAATGCTTTCAGTGCTTCGGAACGAGTGGGGCCCAATGGCCTTTTGCGTATCGTTTAAGGTATTATTCACTTAAAATTTATCATTCTTGTTGAAGTTTCTTATGTCTCTGACCCTTAGTAACCATAGTTTATTTCTGGATCTACCACTGTCAGAAACTGATTGTAGTTTTTACAGCTGGAGACGGATTCAAAGATCCTAATAGAGAAGGCGTCAATGGCCATGAAAAAGTACAAGGTACATATGGTTGTAGCCAACGAGCTTTCAACACGTAAAGAGGAAGTAATAGTTGTTGCTGAGAGGGGAAAGATTGTTGTTCTTCGTCAGCAGGAAGGTGCTGATGTGGAGGATCCGCTCATCAAATTAATTGCAGAAAGACATACCGCTTATATACAACAACAATAATCTTGGAAATAAAAAGGTCTGCTAAATCATGGTTTATTGATGATGATGGAGAAGAAGAATAGCAGTACATAGTCTTTTTCTTGGTCTTTCGTTTGAATGTGCATGCAGCATGCATCTGCATAATTACAGACTGTACAATTTTGAAACACCATTGTGAAAAAATCATTAGTTTTGTTTCGCGTATCATAAAATTAATCTTAGCCTTACCACATGTTAAACAACTGTTGGGTAGAAACGTCATTCTTATTGACTATCGTTATACACAATGAACGTGACCGCCAATGACATTTTCCACCATTGTCACAATGATTGATGTTCATGTAAGGCAGAGAACGTAATCCAGTGACAATTCCTACCATTGTCATCTTGATTGATATTCCTGCCTGTAACATAGGAAACTTCAATACCGATGACTATTCATCACGCGTTAAAAATCTGTTGGATAGAAATGTCGTTATTAGTCATTCTTGTATAACACGAGAAACGTCACTTTGACATTATGTTCCTGTAAGTTCGGAATCGTCACTATCAATAACTATTCTTCTTGTAAAAACCCGAAACATTTTTGTGATGTAATATAGGACCTCATTTGAAATGGAGGTTATTCTTTGCACGACAAATGTTCTTCTCGTTATTGGTGCATCACAACATTTTCACAGAATCGACTATGCAAGAAATCGCATATTGACTATAGATTCGAACTTAACAAGGTCGCTTCTAGTGTGGTGTAGTCGTAGAGAGGTAGTGCGGTACACCGGTAGAGTCGTGTATTATGTGAGAGAGAGTAAAAATAAGAGACTCTAATGTATGCCACTTGATAAAACCTTCCTATAACGATTATTTTAAAATTTCACTTTTAACAAAGATCGTAACATGTATGGATCATTTTGATCGTCTCTTTCTTTGTGCATTCTAAGCTGTAAGAAGAATTGAAACCCTTCCAGCACATCGTTTAGCTAACCCAGAGACTTCCTGCCGAAATCTTTACTTGTCTAATGAGAACTATGATTAACTACAGAAAAAACGCTAAGCTCCTGGAATTTAGCTATCCAAGGTAAAGTCGCCTTTTTTGTTTTCATCTAATTGAAGTCCGCTTTCGCTGCTATGATTTGATTTCATTTTATTCAATTGCATGCCTTAACGTTTTAACGGAATGGATTTCTCCTTTTTTTTTTTTTTTTTTTCCCAGAAGATAAGCTTTGCGTCAATCAAAGGGGCATCTCCTAATGAATAAATTGGAAGAAATACAAACAGAGTTAAGCATGGATTGGGATAAAGCATTTCAATTTTACCAAAGTGCAGTTTTTAGCGACAATAGATCATTACAAATTCAAGCCATCCTCAATCTTGCAAATGCATCCAATCGTGTACCTGAGAACATCTTAGAGCGTGCTGTCCCAATCTTGGTGGAGCTACTAGACAGCCCTAATGATAATCAGAATCCATCAATTCAGCAAGTTTCTGCTTACTGCTTACTACGCATTGCTCGTATAGGAAAAGGCCGGTTAGCGGTAGTAATTGGACAATCTGGGGCTGTTCCTTTCTTGTTAAGGCTAGCACAGGATTTTGAAGGTAGTACAAAGGTGGTACCTTTGAAGTGCCTTAGAAATATCGTCATTTTCGGTGCCGGTAATCGTATGCTTTTGTTTAGAAATGGTGGCTTGCAAGCTATTTTGGAGATGTTAAATAGTAGTGGTGACAATGTTAGACAGATACTGTTAGAAATTTTAAGTGCTTTGGCTCTTATAAAAGAGGCTAGAGTAGTCATTTTCAATTCTAGCCGTTCTTGTTTTCTCGTTGAATCTGCAAGAAATGGAAGCATGTTTTCTAGAACTAGGGCTGCTCAGGCAATTGGTCTTCTTGCATTGGTGGTCAAAACTAGGTCTAGACTAATACGCGAGGGTGCTGTGGGGGCATTAGCGGAATTGATTCGAACCGGTGATACATCGACTAAAAGAGTAGCTGCTAATGCACTTGGTGTAATAGCATCCCATGTAGACTACATTAAGCCGGTTTCTGAAGCTGGAGCGATTCAGGCGATTGCTGGGATGCTAGAGGATTGTCAAGATGAACTTTGTTTGGAGATTGCTGTGGACGTTCTTTGCGTATTATCACTTCTTGATGAAAACGCTGCTAGTATTTTTCAACACTTGGTTAGAATCTTGAAAGGAAGTAATCTTGAAGCTAAAGGCGTCGTAGCAGACGTTTTATGGGACCTAGCAGGATTGAAGCACTTGGAATTACCTCTACAGAGTTCAGGTGTTATTACAGCATTAGTTGAAGCATGGCAAGACAGTGATGATGTAATAAAGGACAAGGTGTCCGCAACTTTCGCTCAACTGAGTTACAACGAGGTATCACGTGGGTCCCTTGCGGATTCAGGAGCGATCCCACTTCTGATTAGTATTTTAAAAGGTGAAACAGAGGAACAGAGGGACAATGCTGCAGAAGCCCTTGTTAACTTTGCTGAAGATCCATTATTCAGTGATAGTGTATCTTGTGTCTTAGATAATCCTTGTTTTCAAGATATGCAAGATAGACTAACGCGAATTCACGCATCTGACGAGCACCTGGAATCTTCTTTTGGAGAATTGAGCATGTAAGTCAGGACCCTTGTCTTTTTTAGTTGCAGGTTTTGTATTAAAAGAAGATGATGTAAAGCTATTAAATTAGAAATCAAAGGGAAAGCTGATGAACTCAGCACTTCGTTTACAATAGGAAAAATATCCAAAAGCTCCCCGCTATGGAAAGGGTTTTGGGTTTAAATACCTCTAATGTTTAGCACATCAAAAGACAAAACTACCCTCTACTACATAAATAATATTAATTGACAAAAATAACCCTCATCTTTAAAATATCTTGCAAACTCACTGCATCATCTCCATCCGCCCCCAAAATAACAAACTCGTCCTCGAGTTTGATCCCTCTTGTTTGTGCATCGTCTAATAGGTGATAAAGAGTCGAGTCAGCAACAATCAAAGTCTTGTAAATCGGATATACAGCGGACAAATCAATTTCGTATACCGGTGGGTCAAGACCATTCATCACATTATGAAACAATTTCAAACTCTCTCTCAATTGTCCATTCTTCCACGAAACATTTCCAAATGCATCAATAATAACAACACTCATCTCCCCCATGATGAGTTTCCTTTCCATATTAGTGTTGTTCGTATCATTCCAACGTTCCCATGGAATAACTCGTCCACGAGTTAGATTAAATCCGATACCCTTTTGATCACCAACAGAGAATAATCTTCTAGAAGTCGGTGAATTTTCAAACCTTCTTATTTCATCAAGTTTATCTTCATTTCCTAATGTGAAGGAAATTTGAAAATCCATGCCTGTTGCAGCCACTTTGGGTTCAGGTTCTTTAAATTTCGTTCCTTTCACAGTTTTGTAGAGGAAGGGTACTGATGGTGCCGAAGTCCATGTAGCCAACCCAAAATCACACAACTTGGCTAATTTCTTGGAAGAATGAAGGATATTTGATGGCTTTATATCTCTATGCAGAATGCATCTATCTGTGCCATTATGTAAGTATCCAATTGCCTCTGCAATTCCGACGGCAACCTTGTACCTAACTGACCATGGTAAAGCATTGCCACGTTTCACTCCTCTTTTCTTCTCGTGCAAATAATGTTCCAAGTTTCCACCAGAAATATAATGACAAACCAAAAGGAAACCTTGAGCAGGCCTCTTATCTTCCCTGCAAAATGCATTTGAAGAATCTTTGTCTTCTTTATCTAGCCTATTAATTGCATGTTGTATCATCATAATGTAAACAACATCAATCTCTCCACAACAATTTGCAAGTCCAAATAACATCTCAATTTCAGACTTGATTTTTGGACACATGTTCCCCAGCCATGTACATAGGCAGGATACACCTCTCCAATCAACCTTGAATCCCATCCTTATATCATAGTTACCAACAGAGTGTAATATATTGGTGCAAAAAAGAAAATAATTCTTGAGACTCCAAATGCCTAATAAACAAGTGCTTCCACCCGGATCAAACAAGAACACAACCAATTTGATATCAGCCCCAAATGTCCGATACCAAGAAAGCAGCATCCAAAACAGAGTTTTACGGTTACGTACTGCTGTGACTTTGTCAAACTCGCACCTTCGTGCCAAATATGACCAAACAAACTCCTCCAAAAATGCTTGAAGACACCTATCGGCAGAGGGTAAAAACGAGTAATCAATCGATATCACAACATCATATAGAAGATGTCTCATCAAAACGGCATCCTTAGAGCTCAAAAGACTATCGACTGTGAGTGTTAGTTCCAAGAGAATTTTAAGAAGCACATTTGATCCATGGACAAGCTCCCTAAGTAGCTCCGAAGTCGACCTACTCTTTAACTCCTCGTTGAGGATGTCATATGACTCACCACTACCTTGAAACCGAAACTCGTTCTTGACAGAATCATCAAGCTCATGCCCCCTCAATTGATCCTGCAACTTCAAGAAGTCGACTACCTTCAATTGATCCTGCAACTCAGCAAGTTCTTGCACAATAATAAACTTGCAATCTTTGATGATCGGTCCAGCACTGCTTACTTGTAGTAAACGTAATCGGCATTTTCCTGTAGAGACGGCAACATCTTCTAAATGATGACCAATTTGTGCACAAACATAAATCCTTTCTCTCACCGATTTTGTCCTTCAACATCATGCGAGAACTCCCAGTACCATCGCTTCTAAACGGAAAGACTTCAGTTGTCACATCAATTCGAGGAACGGTGCAGTCCAGTAGTATACCAAGAAGGCTAAGAAAGGGATAATTCCCAAAGCTTTCCATTTTCGCAATGACTCCGCCCGGGTCAAATAAAAATGATACAATCTGTGTAATATAATTAGGATGTATGTACTTACCAAAAATAGGAGACGTCATGTTGCTGTTGTCATCAAGAAAGAATTTCATAACCACACTAAAACCAAGCAGCCATTGCATGATTCGTGGCCTTCTTTGCCTCCATGCTTCAAAGGGTAATTCCAAGTCCTGGGCCTTTAATACATTCAAGAACCTGTGCAACAACATGGGAGCATTAATGAGAGGTTTTATGCTTTCTTTTAAGTTCACGTTGTGCTTTAGTGTCAGCTCCTTAATGTCTTTCTCATCACAATCCTGCATATTCTTTACGTCTTTTTTGTCCTCCGAAACATCATCCACACGGTGTTCTATTTTCTCTGGTAAATTAGCAGCTAGAATTTCTTCCTGAGCTCCCACAATCATGCAGTGTTCAACACTTTTGTCAAGGGAGGTCTGCTCAGCAACCTTCTCTTCTTCATGTTTGTTGTGTAGCTCTAAAAGGACTTTTGTCGAGCACCTGGTAGGTGGAAGATTATCAACCCCCACTTGTTTCACTACTCCTCCCCCATTTCCATCTTGTTTTACATAATTTGCAGCTGTCGGGGTCACTCCAATCACAGTAACTGATGTAGTCCGGTAGTATACTTCAGACGAGTTGCGCACAAACTCCTCACTCTGGCTGCTGTTGCAAAGTGGTGAGGCCCATTTCATCAAACAAGTGTCGGACAGGAAATTGGAGTTTAATGTTTTGATTTCCTCCATTTCTTTCTTGTTGGGTAATTTCGTCGAACACCTAGTGTGTATGAATCTTTCAGCCATTAAATGCTTCATCCTCCACCATGAGAATCTATGGTGTTCTAATTGACACCACCAACAATCAGCTTCTCCTTCAAGAGTATAAGATGCAATTCTACATTTGAGTCTTTCCGGTGTTTGTGTCTCTACAAAATACTCTTCAATATCATCAATCCAATCCCACAAATCTTCTATAAACATGGAGCCACTATAAATGGGTAAAATCGATCTGAACCTGCGTTTGTTCGACTCTCTGGTACTATAACTCTGGTGCTGAAAACCTGCTGCGACTCCAACCTTAGTGGTGCGAGCAACATCTCGTCCGACTCGGTGGTGGCCGTAGTTCAGGTGGTGTCTCAATCCAGTCACTGTCTGATGCGAATCTCTCCAGAATGTATCAGATGTGTGATCGAATCTCGACGGAGTATCCCGAAGGATCTTCGAATCCCGAACAACGTCGCGAATCCGGCTTCCTTTAGCATCCATGCTAGTCATCTTGCTTGTGAAGGAAAAACTTCAACTTGGCTCCGATAACCAGATGATGTAAAGCTATTAAATTAGAAATCAAAGGGAAAGCTGATGAACTCAGCACTTCGTTTACAATAGGAAAAATATCCAAAAGCTCCCCGCTATGGAAAGGGTTTTGGGTTTAAATACCTCTAATGTTTAGCACATCAAAAGACAAAACTACCCTCTACTACATAAATAATATTAATTGACAAAAATAACCCTCATCTTTAAAATATCTTGCAAACTCACTGCATCAGAAGACATTTCTTGTAAATTGAGTTACATATGTAATATGGAACCTACAGGTTTTGGATTAAAGAAGATAAAGAGTTACTCTTTTACTTGTTTTTACTTCAACATTTCACAGAACGTATTAGCAGCATTTGCAGTGCATACCATAAAATAAGATAATACATACAATGCTTAAAACAAACACCTTTTCACCCTAAAGAAACACCAACTTTTTTATTCGCCCAAGCTTTTACACATTCACTTGGCTACAATACTTCTTGCCCTCCCCTCCCAAAGGAAAATAACTACTATTATACTAAAATTATAATGATGATTAGTCTAACCTCCCTCATTGATTTATAAAGAGAGAGATATCAGACACATAATATTACAATTATAAATGAGCAAAAATATGCTCCATTAGTTTGTCGTCTTCGTCATCATCATGCAAAACCTTTGGTTAATTAACAAAATCTTGCAAAAAAATTGCAGTCAGATGTTTGCCAGGTTTCCATGGCTAGAACTTGATCTCATGGTGTATTCTGCAACTAGCTTTGAAAATGAAGATGCCTTGTCTTCTAGCAAATTGGCTGGAGAATCATATTCTTCAATAAGCCCTGCATATCTCAACCCAAAAAACAATATTAAACAAACAAAGAAGACGCGATTCATACTATTTGTTTTGAAGTTTATGTAAGTCTATACCGTTGTCCAGTAATAGGACCCAGTCACTGTCCAGTACAGATGTAATTCTGTGTGCAATTGTAATCACTGTGGAGTCGACGAAATGTTGTCTGAGAGTTTGTTGAATCAGATTATCAGTAGCAGTATCAACTGATGCAGTTGCTTCATCAAGTACTAAGATCTTGCTTTTCTTGAGCAACACGCGCCCGAGACAGACTAGTTGTCTTTGCCCTACGCTCCAGTTTTCTCCATTCTCAGAAACTGCACCATTACATGTTGAAAATCATCAGGAAAAAGAAACAGCTTCAACTAAAACTATGAATCTAACATTTACTGAATTGAAGTTAAACCTGGAGAATCAAGCTTCCCTTCTTTTCTCCTAACTTCATCACCAAGCTGGCATTTATCAAGAGCCTGCAGTAAAGAAGTTTAGATTTCATCATTCTATCAGATATTACCATATAAACAGGAAACTGTATAGATCAGATTCAAAGATCTACCTCCCAGATTTGTGCGTCGGTATATTCTTCAATGGGATCCAAATTACTACGGACCGTCCCTTCAAACATGGTTGGATCTTGTGGTATTATGCTTAAACGAGACCGTAAATCATGAACACCAATTGATGAGATATTGATACCGTCTATAAGTATCTCTCCATAAGTTGGTTCAACTATCCTAAACAGGCTCTGTATGAGTGTTGATTTCCCACTACCAGTCCTCCCTACAATTCCCGTCTTTTTCCCTCCATAGAAAGTGCACGTAAGTCCTCGTAATACAAACGGCATATGTGGTGCATACCGAACCTACATAAAGTTTCAAGACAAATCAATTAAGTTTCAACAGCTATAGCAAAGATACCGAGTTATATACAGAAAACGATTACCTGGAGATCGTGTATATCCACCTCGCCTTGTGATGGCCATTGACTTTCAGGCCTATTTGAGTCAATAACAAGTGGAGGCTCGCTTGGTATTGACGTATATTGAAGAATCCGTTCAACTGATATTATCTTATTCTCCATTAGGCAAACAGTCCATACCACCCAAGCTTGTAACATATTCAAATTAAGCCCATATGTCACAGCTAAACCCGCAATGCCTATAAAATTCAATACAAAATCATGTTATAAAATCATCACCAGCACGAAAAGAGAGGATCTAGAAAATGATAGTCAAGGAAAGAAGAGTTATTACTTGGATCAATTGTTCCTTTTGGAATGGAGATCAAGAAAACTAACGAAAATGTAAAAGTGAGGAGTGATAATAAATCCAAGCGGAAGCAAAGCCACTCCATTGCACCAGCAGTATGAAACTTTGGTCGTGAGTAACCGTCAATAAGCTCCATACTCGTGTCCTCGAATCTGGTTTTTTGATCGAAGCTTCGGATTGTACTCGCTCCAGATATAGTCTCAGCAAAGTGTTGTATAACCGGAGCTTTGCATACCCCACTTAATCGTGAAAGCTCTCGTGCAGAAGATATATAGTATCTCTGCACAAGACAATATATGAATTAAGAAACAAAGCTTCAAACTTTAATTGCTTCAAGAAATACACGTAGTGGCACAATGTGCAGGAATTTGAATTGAAGGTACCTACCAGTAAATAGAAGCACATTGAGATGACTGGTATGAAAACGATGAAAACCTGCCATGCAACTTGCGACATTACAGCAATAATCCCAATAAGCTGTATTATAGTAAAGGCAAAGGCCCCAACTTGATACTGAATGCTTGTATCCACTGCACTTTGATCTGTAGACGCCTGTGACACGAAACATAGCAAGTATTTAAAAATAAAATAAAAAACCAATAGCAAGTAAACAATGTCCTCAACAAAACGTTTAAGGTTTCATCATGAACGTTGCCAATGACAATGATTTAGATCATCATGCTCAACTTACTCTGTTCAAAATTCGGCCACTTGGGGTGGCATCAAAAAATGACATGGGGGCACGAAAGATTGCAACGTGCATTTTCTGGAAGAATAGTGTAGCCGTCTTGTACCCGGCTGTTGCAAGAAGTGTAGCCCGGGAAAGGATACAGAGAGAACTTCCAACAGCTAAACCAACATAGACAAGAATCAGAGTGATGCTGCTAACCGGAGGAGCCACGTCTTTGGACAGAGGTGTAGCCCAAGCCATCCAATAGTTGCTCCCAATTTGCAGACACTGGAATAGAATTTGTGCCAATAGTATTAAGGGCACGAGAGCTCCCCCATACGCCATTGTTATGAATCTCCAATACACCGGAAAACCAACTTTCCCTTTCTCTCTTTCTTCTTCTTGAACAAGTTGCCCTTTTTCTTTAAGTACATTATCTGTTTTTCCATCCGGGCCATCTACATTCTCGGGTTTTACAATGTTCTCGTCACTCGCTTTGTTGCTATCCTCATTGATGGTACCTGACCCTCCCTCATCCATATCAAGTCCTTCCAAAGCTTTTTTGTGTGCTCCCACGAGTTCCATGAAGTCCGTGCCTGATGTAAGAATGTCGGTGTACTTTCCACATTGCGTAATTCTCCCATCCTTCGTTACCTGTGTACATAGTCAATAGATAAACACAAAATCACATCTGAAAAAGGGATGCTAAATCACATTAGTATATTTTTATAGTTGATGCCATTATCATATAAAGACTTCTAAAGAAACACATATTCGATCAAAGTCGTATGTGCATGAGTTTGCATTGTCTCTAGAATAATCAATGGCTTATAACGAATAAATAAAAGAATATCATACCAATATGAGATCTGCTGCTGGCAAGAACTCCACCTGATGTGTCACATAAACAACTGTTTTCGAATTCAGAAGCCCCAATATGCACTCCTGCATTCGATTTGGCATGAAAAAACGGATCAGAGAAACTAAAGCATGTAATTTCACATTCATACATAAGAGAGAAGACCATTTTATGCTTTCAAACTACACAACAATAACAAGAGAGAGGATGGAATCCATTACATTGAAGAGATGGCTTCCAGTATGAGCATCCACTGCACTAAAAGGATCATCAAAGAGATAAATATCGGCATCTTGGTATAGCGCACGTGCAATCTGTATTCTTTGTTTCTGTCCTCCACTTAAGTTAATTCCCCTCTCGCCTACAACCGTTTGATCGCCAAATGACAGAACTTCAAGGTCTTTCTTCAAAGCACATGCTTCAAGAACATTATCATACTTCTCTCTATCCATCTCTTTACCAAATAGTATATTCTCTTCTATTTTACCACTCTGTATCCATGGTGACTGAGAAACGTAAGCCTTTGATCCACAAAGCTTAATTGTGCCGGATAGTTTAGGCATTTTCGCCTAAAATACATGAAAGTAAACTAGACTTCCCGGAACCAACGGTGCCACAAATGGCAACCCTCATACCATGAGAAACAGTAACATTGACTTCATGTAAAGATGGAGTGGTGGAGGATTCATCCCAACTGAAATTCCCATTTTTAATCTCAATTGCTATGTCAGAGCTACCGTTTGGAAGCTTCTCTATAGCATCAGGTGGCAGATCAGCAAGGGATAGAAACGAAGCGATTCGATCAAGTGAGACTTTGGTTTGTACAATCATTGAGATTGTATCAGGAAGATTGTATATAGGCTCTTGAAGTATTCTAAATGTTGCGAGAGCAGACAGTATTTTCCCTGACTCAAGAGGAATACCCATAAGCAAACAAGCACCAAATGTGGACACAGAAACGAACGTTGGAGCTACCCAAAAGACGAAACTGGTCATAGCAGCAGTGTAAACGTACTTCTTCAACCATCCGGCCTCAGTTTTTCGAAGATCCATAATTCTTGATAGAAACTTCATTTCCCAAGCTTGCAGTTTGAGGATCCTCATGTTCCTCAAGACCTCAGACGTAGCTTTCATCCTTCGATCTTTTGATTTCATAAGTTTTTCTTGGAAATTCTCCTGCAGTTTCCCAAGAGGATAGTTCGCAAGCATCACCAATACCGTAGAAACAAATGTTGCAATTGAAGCGAGTCCAAGATTTTTATACAAGATCAACAATGCCAAAGCAATTTGTATAATAACCAACCATGTATCATGCAAATACCAAAGGAAATCACCAATTCTCTCAGCATCTACCGCCATAATATTAATTATCTCGCCACTTGTATTCCCCTGTTTTGACTTGCAAGATAGTGTTAAGCCCTTATTGTAAACTTTGGCAATCAAAGCAGACCTAGCCCTAAATCCAGCTTGCTGTACCTTAAAGAACCAGTGCCTCTGAGACAAGCACTCAACTAGCTTACCAGCAAAGAAAACAGACACTAAGACATAACCTTCATTATCAAACAGTCTTTCTCCATTAAGGTACTGAACAAAGGTGTCAATTAGATAGGGACCAACATAAGTAGATACAGTGTATAGAAGAGCATAAACGGCTGATAATATAATTTCCAGTCGTACGGTAGAAATCAAGGCCTTCACCAGCATAAGTGTAGTAATCTTGCTACTACTATCTTCGGAACTCAGCTTGTTTTCCATGATTGGAAAAGCCCCCCTCACACTATCAAATTCAGCAAGTCCAGGGACATCTTCAAGGTCCAAGGTTTTCTTGTTACCAAGAGAAATTAAGGGCCCCATCCAAGAGAAAGCAAGAATACTAAAAATGTTAGCATTGGCATATGGAGTAACAGTTTTATTCCCAGGAGATTTCTTAGACTCACTAGAACTAATAGCATTTCCATTTCCATTCAAAAGGGGCTCT
Organism: Gentiana macrophylla; assembly: GCA_026214975.1. Classification (NCBI taxonomy): domain Eukaryota; kingdom Viridiplantae; phylum Streptophyta; class Magnoliopsida; order Gentianales; family Gentianaceae; genus Gentiana; species Gentiana macrophylla. Next base: position 129,460,521 of record CM047807.1, on the reverse strand, counting down.
TGAAGAAGGATATCTTCCCCTTCTTTTTTCCCTACACACCCCAAATAACAGAAAAATAAACCCAAAACTGTAGACACGGTGTCACCTACCCAAAACAGAGCCGGTAAAGTTTGGTTCTTTTTGAAATAAATGACATCCACTACAAGAAAATAACAGGATAATAAAAAGTGAAGCACCCACCATACCCTCAAAACTAATGGGTACCTAGTTAAACCCAAATTTGGCAATAAGCTACGCAGAAAGAGTGGAACAGCTAGCCAAGCTAGAGTCTTTAGAACGAAATCAGAAAAAGTTAAGATTTTTTCATCAGTCCAACCATGTCTATACCAATGGAAAGTACTAAACAAACAGAGAGCAAGATTAAAGAACGCAAGACCAAAACAACAAAATACTGCTTGTTTGTAATAAGACAGCTTAACATTTCGACCAGAACTCTGACTCAGAGTTCTGCCCTTGATTTTATTGAAAACCCATGAGATAAATAGAAGAAACAACAAAATGGCGTGAAAAGAAAATGATAAACCACGTATTAGGAAGGGGTTAAGGAGAAAAACACCAATTGTCATGGTTAAAGAAAACAGAGACAACCCCAAATTAATGTTGTCAACAAATTCCGTATTTAAAGGAGGGAAAGGTATGATTTTGTGAGGAGACTACGGCTTTCAATTCGAAAAGAAGGGGAAAAAGAGGAAGGAATTTTTGCTCTTGAAAGCCGCAGCCTTTATGATGCTATAAGTGTTTTTATAAATAACAGAGTATTTATATGAGCAGAGCGCATGGTGATAAGATGATGGAGAATGACGAGATAGTGGAGTCTACGGTCTACCAAAGAATAAGGAGTCAAAGTGGTGAGCTGAGTGAGTTTTTCTTTGCTTTGGGCTCTACAAAAAAAGAACGTGGTGAGCAAGTATTTGAACAGAGAGTGACCCAGGCCTTCAATGATACTGACTAGAACAAACAAACAAAAAGAAAATGCAAGACAAATCCTCCTGCAATTATTATAATCCCCATAATAAATGAAGATCCTGTAAAAGGTTCATCGTTCAATACACTAGTAAAAATCCTTCACACTCCGTAACAAAAGGAAATGTTACCCACATTAATCGCAATTAACAAAGGTTCACGGGCTATATTATGTCTGGAACGACTCACGTGCATGTATATCTCCTAATCTCCCCCTTTTATTATTAGTAAGTCACAAATTAAATACTGCTCCTTCCGTTTTCTTTTTAGTTGTCCCACACCGAAAATCATGCGGATTAAAAAAATAATTAATATATTTAAGTTAAGGTCTCGCATACCGAAAATCACACGAATTAAAAAAAAATTAATATTTTAAATATTAATAATTAATATATTTAAGTTAAGGTCTCGCATACCGAAAATAACACGAATTAAAAAAAAATTAATATTTTATCTTTTTTTTTCCTTTTTCAGGAAACGAAAGACTTAATAACTACAGGGGTAAGGAATCGAAACCGGGTCTCCCCACTCGAGAGCCCTGATAAACCCTAGTGACGACCACTAGCATATGTACCTTGGTACATTAAATATTTCATCTACTCATATAGTGTTTAGAGTACCTATCTTGAATATAGTACCTTGGTACATTAAATATTTCCGTTTATGAGTACCTATCTTGAATATAGTGTTTATCTACTCCCATCCAATTTGAATAACATTGGGAGTTCACGTTAATCTGTATTGGGAAATAACTTTTTTACTTTTTCATTATTTATGCCTTTGAAAATGTAAAACCATTGTTGTGAATATTGCACTATTAAAGTTGAGGTAGATATGAAAAAAAAAAAAATTTACTTGTATTGGTTTTCCACAAATTTTACTATGGTCCATGACCAAATCCTCTATGGTGTGCCCAACCAATAGGATATTAGAGAATTATGGTGGACCCCTACGTATAAAAACAAACACCCAATCATATTTTTTCTTAAAGTGATGATATGGTGGTCCAAAAATTTGGTCCAGGACACAATAGAAAATTACAGTTGGTTTTCTAACATCTATCTATCTATCTATCTATATATATATCTTATCTATACTATATATATATTTGAAAGCAACAATAAAATTGATTGGGATCCATACCCGTTTATTATCCTATTTTAATCTCTCAAATCTGGCTCTGACCCGCTCCCACCATGATTATCCAGAAAAAACAACTCATAAAATACTATTAAAAAAACTCAAAGAAAAAAAAACAAACAAACAAACTCAATCTGCGTGTTTAAAATTAAACAAATTCTTTTCATTAGAGATAAATCATGTGTATCTTTTAAGATATAACAGATTCTTATATTCCGAAAATACCTCAACGATTCAGAATAAACGCAATTTATTACTCCATATCAACCAAACCTATCATTGCTATCAACGCTTTCAAGACCTATTCAGTATTAATCAATTTTTGTCTCCATAGCTTTGGATCTTCAATTTTTGAATAAATTTAACTAAGGTTATGATTTTCATTCTCATTTTTCCTTTTATTAGGGTATTTATTTCTCCTTTTAGAAATCCATTATAATTCCATTATTTTCCTCTATTTTGTGCCGACTCTGCTTTGATTGAAAGAGAAAACAATTTTTCGCCTTTTGAGATTAGCTAATATACTTGCAACCAGGATATAGGCGTATTGGTGCTGAAAAATGCTCATTAAATGTTTATTTTGAGGTTGTGATATTTTTTTATTTATTTTTTTGATGTGGAGGTTGTGATATTGTTGTTGTTGTTGTTTATGAAGTTACAATAGGGTATGTGTTAATTTAACTTGGCCTTAAATGATGAGATTTATCATTTTGTGTTTTATAGAGATTATTTGATTGGAAGCGATAGATAAAAAAGGTCTTTCCGTGTACTAAAGATTGAATGGAGCCGTCTGATCTCAAGAATTGAAGGAAAAATAGCCGTTGGCGGGTTGACATTTGTGGCCTAAGCATATGGCATTGCTGGTATGCAAGGAATTCAATGTAAATTAGCTTATGAGGACTGCTGAACTTTTGTGTGTAAATTGGTTTTACATTGTAAAGCAACATAGCAAGTTAGCAACTATGTGTCATCGTGACTTGAAAATGAAAAACATGCATCTGATTGAATTTCTCATGGTTGGTAGAGAGTGATTATATAGACCTATTTTGACTGAATGTTAGTTGGAGAGGCCGAAGGATCACAACAAAAGATGGAGTCCTACATATTGTCAATAAAATTGTCAAGAGAAGAATTTTTTTTTTCTTAAAGCGTCCGGTATCCGGAACCAACTGGTCCGACTAATCCGGAGTTCGGTTCTGGTCGTGCTTGCATACTCAGGGGTAATAATGCTGCCAAGATTTTTCAACGTGGCTACTCAGAGAAGATTCAAACCCAGTGTGGCCCTTGAGTGCAATCTCAAGCTCACTCACACTGGGCAAGCCCACTTGCTTTCAACAAAAGATACTTGATTGTAACTATTAACTAAATAATACTAAATAAAACATTATTTCTCTATTCTTGCGTTCATCTCTTCAATGTGTTCTTTATTTCTGTTGTTTTCTTTATCTTTTGTGTTTTCGCTTGCACCGATCGATTTGGATGTTGGGTTTGTAATAATGTTTATGAGAATTATGATGTTAACGTTTTCAGATGATGAATTCGCTTCATCGATGTGAATGGGTCTAAATGCACTACATAAATTTATACTGTCACAATACCTACTATAAGTATCATGTTGAAAATCGACTTTGTATATACAATCACATTTCAATATTGTTTTGTTTACTTTGATTAGTTTGACCCAACGCTCATTCATCATTCCAAAACTACCTGCCATTGTCACGATATGCCTAGGTTCAATTTTGAAATATCTTTGCATTGATATTATAATAATAGTTCAATAAGAAATGAGTAACTAATCTTTCATTCTTGGGCTCAAAAAAAGAATTTCATTCGGATATTATGTACTCTCACATTTCTATTTATAGTAATTGATTTACAATCTTGGGGTGAGTGGGTGGTGTGCATGATCGTTAAATAAGGTTTGGTTAGGTTATTCACTTGACTTTGATTTATAATGGTTGTCTTTTTTGTAATGACACATTTTCTCCCACTTTAGTGGTCAAAAGAAGTGTGTTATCAGCAATTTGGTGATGAAAACACACTATACACCATAATTTACAAGGTAAAAAAAACAACTCGGTCTATCAAAGATTTGACCCTTAAAACACACATCACTAGATGGTTGATGAATCAGATAAGATGTTCGTGTTGAAATGTAATGATTGAAGAGTAGACCAGAAAAAATCTATTAGATGACTATACAACAAGATCTTCTAGACAACAATACCGGTTTTTATGTTTCAAAGGAACACACGTTGGAGATGAAATTAAGATTTATTTTCATAAAATAACAGTGACGGTTGTTATCCCTTAACCATATAGTTTTAAGAATTTTGTTGATGTCTATGTGACATACGTTTTACTCTTAAACAATATCGTATGTCATATGCCTATTTTTTATTACCTTTTTATAAATTTAAATAACTCCGTGCATAGCACGGGTTTTTGACTAGTAGTATTATATTTTCAATCGATTAAGTGCCAATTGACCCATTTAGCATTAATTACCCGCTCCATGACCCATTCCATCTAATATCTGGTTTCCAAAAAAAAAAAGGGAGAGTTGTCCAAAAGGACATAAAAAGTAAAATAATTGGCATTTAGGACACTATTAAATTTTAATTGATAAAAAGGACAAAAACTATTGAAATCTTACCAAATTACCCCAAATTACCAATGAAAATCCTTATAAGAAGGGTAAAAATGTAAATTAATGGCGTTTTTATATTTACACGGTGGTAATTGTGTGTTTTATTGGGACCATAATAAAATTTCTATCAACTAAATAGTCCTTATTACCAAAATAACACTTGATCTTCATGTCTTAACGCTATTAAGTTGATAAGTTGTCCTTATCAACAAAAATCTAAAAAAAAAAATAGTCGTTCCATTCCCCACGTTTTCTCTGCCTTTTCCTATTACCCCACGTTCTCCTCACTTCTTCAACAATTCTCCATCACCTGTATCTGGTTTACAAAAAAAAATAAAAATAAAAAAATAAAAAAATAAAAAAAAATCAGAAAATCAATCGTTCCATTCCCACGTTCTTCTATGCATATTCTTATTATCCCACATTCTCTCCTACTTCTGGACCGGTTTTAATTCGCCAAACCATCGATCTACCTATTAAGCAGCAGTTTCAATGTTCGAAAATTGATCAAGCAATCAAGGATGCAGACCACATTAATTTGTCAACTATTATTATCAATCCACCCCCACCCCTCTCCCTCTTTTTGTACATGGGTAGACTGGTTTTTTATTTTTGGACAATTTCAGGCTGAGAAAGAGGCAACAGAAGAAGCAGAGAAAATCAGGAAAGCCAAGGAGGAAGAAGTTCGTACGTTACCCAAAAAAAAACAAAAAAAAAAGAAGTTCGTACGTTAAACCTGAAAACATTTTTGTTTTTTGTTTTTTTTTTAATTTTTAAATTTGGTACTTAGTGTAAGGGCATGTAAATTATTTTCAATTACTGTGATGCAGGAAGCTTAAAGAGGTAGAGAAGAAGGTGAGAGGAGGAGATGAGAAAGGGCCCGTCATAGAGACAAATACAAAAGGGTATGTATATATCTCTTTTAATTCTATCCAATCTAACATGGTTTTTGATATAAAATTGTTGCAGTGCTTTCGGTTGCCCCTGATCATGACGAGAATTGGATGCAAAGTTGTTGGCTGAGCAGAAAAGATAGCATCGGTATAGGTAGAACTCTCCACTATTGAGGAATCTTCGACAATTTTTGGGTAAATAATGTTCTTTTTGGGTAATCAATTCAAGAGGAAAAGCATATCGTCTGCTACGGCCCTTTTAGTTTTAAGATGAGGGGAATGTTTATTTGGTGGTGATCTTTTTGTAATGTATATAAATATATACGCACATGCTATTCTGTTAGTCCACTGGTCATCAAAGTAAATCATGAAATTTTGCAAGCTTTACTCTAGAAACAGGGTGGTGGACTGGTAGTGTTGAAAGACCATTGTTAGGTTTATGAAAAGGGTCAATTGGAAGGTTCTGCAAGTTGCAGAAACTGGACGGGTAGTGTATCAGAGGGACTTTCCCTTCAAAATTATAACATATGTCGATACGTATAAATACACATATTTGTGGAACAGACTTGGGGTCATGCATAAGGCCAATGAGAAATATCGTCTTCGTTAAACACCCACCGGGTTAGGTCGTAGAATGTCGTGTCCTTACTGTATTGGTTGCATACTAAAAGAGAATATTGACATTAAATTAATTTTCATCTAATATAGGTGTTGATTTGAGGCTGAGCAGAAAAGATAGCATCTGTATAGGTAGAACTCTCCACTATTGAGGAATCTTCGATAAACATGGATTTATGTTTTTTGAAGGTACTTTTAACATTTATTTGATCTGATTACCTTGCATTCATGTGTGTTTGGTGGCTTTAGTTGCACTATTGTATGTGTATCTGTGCTTATGTTCTTGCTGTCAACATTTATTTTTTCCTCTTACTTGATACATAACATCATATGCTACGTGAAGGCAACCGACATTGAATAGATCGCCGTGAAATCGGATTGTCCTGCTCCTTATATCCCATTCCTTGAAGTAATTTGCATTGCTGATACACATCCATGTTGGTACATCCTTCAATTCCTCCCTTCTTCATTTACACATATTCATTCCTCTTATTTTATCTCTATTTTAGTATCTGTTTCGTCGCTTTTTGTTATCCTTTGTTCATTTTACTCTGTATTTTCAGTTCTCTTCGTAGTTGCAGATTATTGTGTATCAGTCAGGGTTTTGTATTATGTGTATTTTTTGTATTGATTTGTGTTGATTTGCAGTTCGTTTGCAGTTCATTTGGGTTCTTTCATGCATTTGCCGCTAATCTTACCTATATAATTCATCGATGATTTCACTCCCCAATTACTACATTAGAACATGATTTTTTTTTAGTTATGCATGAGATGAGATTTCTAATGGCTGAAATGTTAATATGGTGGATCAAGCTGAAGAACTGGGTTTTCCCTTTTTGAGTTCATACTTGGATTCCATAGGAACTACGTTTCGACTTGGTGCAAACTTTGCAACAGGAGGGGCGAGAATTATGCGGGCAAACGAATCATGGTTCGTCACCGGTATGAGCCCATTTCCTCTTGACATTCAAGCTGAACAGTTTACTCAATTTAAAGACCAATCTGCCTACTTCTACAATCAAGGTTCATTCCATAACCTCAATAACCCCTGTTTCTTCTTTCTTTATTTCTTTTAATTGATGCTTGATGGTATTGTTTATCGATTCAGCCAAGATTTCATGTGATAAAATAAGGTTACCAAGGCCTAAAGATCTCTCAAAGGCATTATACACGTTTGACATTGGCCAGAATGATCTTGATGCGGCTTTCAGTAAGACGAGCAATAAGACAGAACTTAAGTTAGCCATACCTATAATCATCAATCAATTTGCTTCACAAATCCGTGTAAGTTGTCTTATAAGAACATATCCTTTTAATTTCTCCAATCCAAAAAATTGTAATGCTATTTTTTTTTTTTCGCGTGCAGGATTTGTATGGGAAAGGAGCAAGGGTGTTTTGGTTAAGAACTGCAAATTCGATCTAAATTTTCATTTTCGTTAATATCGTATTATTTAATAGATGTGAAATCACCAGTCCTCTATGTTGTTTTTTTTTTTTCTGAGCAATATTGACATATGTGTATCTCTGTTTTGTTATATGTACATCATGTGTTTTATTTGTAAGGTGGTGGGTGGAATGGACGCATATGAAGGCCAGGCAGGCTGTTACAACTATTCTTCCTCATAGGTTCCCAGGCTAAGTACTTTTGTTACATTAAAGAGCCAATTTTTTTTAACATTTGTTCCATCTTAATGTTGGCTTTGTCCCATTAAAGGAATTTCTCTCCCAAACATTTTTTTAACATTGCGATCGGAAAAAAAGAGCCAATTTTTTTAAACTGCATATACTGCCAGGTCTTAATGTTGATCTCTCCCCTTCCTGCGACTTATATTTACAGGTTGATCGCAATTGGTATGTTGTATGTGATTACAATGGGATACTGTGTTTGACAAATTACAAAAGTATTATGTTGGTTAATCCATCTTGGAAGGAGATGAAAACGGTCCCAAATCCCAGCCCGAATCCTCAAGGTTATTGGTTTTGCAGATTAGTTGGTTTTGGATTCGATAATATGAGCATGAGTTTTAAGGTTGTTAGAGTATTGAGGTGTACTACGAGGTACGGTGAATCTGTTCTTGAAGTAAGAGTTGAAATTGTTGGTGATTTAAGTATAATCACAAGCCGTTGAGGTAATCGGGGTTTAGTACAAGGATGGATATACTCGTAACACTTAATTATAAGTTTGGAGGTGCGGAGTGCACGCTTATATAAGTGTATACGGATGGAAAATAAGCAAGTATAGTTCGAGAAAATCACTTAAAGGACCGGAAAACCAGTTAAAGGACCAAATATCAGGTTTTGGTGAAACAGAGTGAAAGGCGCCCACCTGTGGAACTTCAGCATGCTGTTAAGGGTGAAATTTATGATTTATATGACGTTATTCCCATAACAATATCCTTGGTATTTTAGTACTTTTTATAGAGAAGTGTTGGTTTTATCGAATTATTGAGTAAACGAGTTTTAAATGTGTTTAAATGCAAAATCGAGATATTTACGTGATTTTATCGGTGTTTTATGTTTATTCGTATGATGTTACATTTTGCATGTTTCTATCATGTTGGTAGATACGTTTTCGTGATGAGTAAGGAGCTTAAACGATGATCACATGAAGATGGAAGAGTTGGAAGATGTTTAAGTGAAGAATCATTGAAGAAACCGGAACCAGGCACTTCATGGGGATTTTGTCCACACTTGTAGGCACTTTCAGGGAAAGTTGTCTTGATGAAAGTTGTAGAGGATTGAAATAGCTTTCCAACGCATGTTGAATCACCTCATTTGGAGCCACAGAAGTGAAGTTATGAGCAAAATATCGAGGTGAGTAGTGGGCGGGCGTCCATAAAAGTGAATTGGCGTCCAACATCGTATTTTACATTCGAGAGAGTTCAGACGCGTCTTCGAGCAGCGTTCATTCTCCGTTCATAGAGGCTGGACGGCGTCCAAGATAGTGGGACGGGCGTCCACGGCACCGACTCGTGAAACCGACCTAAAAATCTATAAATAAAGCGCGATTTCTCCAACCCTAATCATCATATTTTCGACCACTGGCGCCACAAGCCCACTTTGGGGCGACTTTTGCTGCGTTTTCCTCTGCAACAAACATCTTTTAATTTCTTTTCAATTATGTTATTTCTATTCCAACGATGAGCTAAGGCTAAGCTTCAGAACAAGCGTGTGAAGCAAATCTCTCTTGGCGTTTCAATTTCTTCTTTGGATGTTTCGTGAGTTTTATTTAAAGTTCGTTTCTTTATTATGCGTTCTTATTGATTATGCAATTTATATCGAGAGATGGTTGCTTATTTGGTGTTTAACGTTGATGAGAATCGTTGTTGAACTGAGATCACCATGATAAAGTTTGGATCTTTAACCTAAAAATAACGAGAGTTGATAGGTTGAATTTCCAGGTTGCTAGATTGAGAGACCTTACACCTTGTTTTGATAGCATCAATCTTATAGATCGAGAGATGAGAGATTGATAGGCGGATTATCTGCGAGAGTAGAAGTTCATACCTTTGATAGGTGAACCACAACCTTTATTTAATCTTCACCAAACGATCTAGGGTAGAAGTTGAGAGTTGTGAGATAGGTGGATCATTGCTTGTTCTTCGTTAAATTAATTGAGTTGTTTCCTTAGTTTATAGATTACAATTAGTTTAGTTAGTTTGGTTCATAGCGATCTTTCCCGGCTTTGGATTGTTGATCCTCTGTCGGGCTTTATTTGTTTGTTTTCGTTTTAGTTTTGTTTTGTGTTGTGACGTTCTTAGGAAGAATTAGTAAAACTAGATTAAACAACCTCGATTCTCTCGTGATCGACTCGGTATCAATCATTATACTACGATCCCTGCACTTGGGGAATACCGGATTATAAATATTATTACTTGTTTATTTTGTGTTGATAAAATCCGTGACAAGTTTTTGGCGCCGTTGCCGGGGAATCGGTACGGTTGTCTAGTTTTTATTAGTTTTTCTAAGTTGTTCTGTTTTCTTGTTTTAATTTATTTTTATTTCTCGGTTTTAGGTAGATTAGAGTTTAGGATTTAGGGTTTTTCATAGTTTTTCTTTTATAGTTATCTGTTAGTTTTCCCACCCGTTTTCCCTGGTGTTCTTCTGGTTCCTGTTCCCGTTCAATGATCAGACGGCGTCCATTTTATCGGGCGCCCGTCCAGATTCTTCGACCTTTAAGGCGAAGCGTCGGATTTCCAGGCGCCCGTCTGAGTTCGATTTCGAGGAGGGCGTTCGTCGATAAAGTGAACGCCCGTATGTATTGCTTTTGATGTCTTTTCTTGTATCTATCTTTTTGTCTCCATCTTTTCTTGTTCTACATTGATTTGGGGACATCTAGGTTGATTTATCTGACTCCAAGTTTTCAACGATCAAATTTTTGGATAAAAGGGTTCGTTTTAGCACTTGATAGTATTTTGGCCATAACTTTCGGCTCGAGTGTCGGATTGGCGCGCAGGACCCCAATTCGGAAAGCTCGTTCCGACGCCGACGACGTGGCAGACCGCCGGAGGCCGTCCGACACCGTTTTCGAGGTCAAAATCCACTGTTTTCCCTTCCATTTTGGGCTCAAGAAGATTTCAACACGTTTTTCCCTTTTTAGTGTTTTCTGTTTTTACGTTTTAAATTTTTTCGTAGTTTAGGTTTACTGTTTGTGTTTCATACAATATTCCATCTAGGATTGAGGACATGGATGAGCAAAGTAAGATCGCCATGCTAAAGCAATGAGATGACATCTCTTCAAATGTCGCTTAATCCTACGAATCCGACCCCGTCTTTTCCACAGAACTCTCTGTTCTATTCTGTGGAAGATGTTGTCGACCTGGCCATGTGGTTGGCGGTGTCGATCGATATTTCCTGCTTTGGATATCAAGTCAATTCTTTCCATAATCAGGGAAATTTCAGTCCAGTCACATGTCAGAATTGTGACAACGTGGGACATACTGCTCGTTTCTGTCCTAATAGTGGACAGCATTCTTTCATTGGCCAGAACAATCAGACATTTGACAATCAGTTCTCTGGCCATAGCAATTTTCAAAATCAGGGTTTCAATCCAAATCAGAATTTTTATCAAAACCCGAACTTCAGTCATGATCAAGATATCAATTTTTCCGATCAAAATCAAAGTTGGTCTGACCAATCTTTTCCACAACACTTTCAGAATTATCCAGACCCCTCTCAATCTGACGATCTTGAAGCTAATTTTAAGGAGCAAAAGGATGCTATCCAACGCCTTTTTGGTAGGCTTGCGGATATTAGGCAAATGGCTCAAGACCAAGGCATTGACCTAACTCCCACTCCGCTTATGGTGGAGAGGATACTTACACCAATGATGGTGCAAGTCATGAGAATCCATTCCAATATGACCACAACTATGCACCAGCATACAATGGTGGGAGCAGTAACTATCCTTGTTCTCCGTTGGGTCAAGATCAAAGCCATTGGCAACAAGGGACGATTGATGAGCTAGAACCTGATGTGGGTCGGCTTAAGTTACAAAGGTTAGAGACTTCCTTCTTCCCTGCGCAGGTGTGATGATGAAGGCGGTTGTCTAGGAAAGATCCGGCGTTAGAGATAGTTGAAGATGTTAATCACCCGGTGTTGGAGAATATAGAGGACAACTGCGCTGAATTAGAGATAAATCACCCGGCGGAAGTCACATTAGAGGAGCCGTTGAAGCCACACGGTGTTGAAGTGGTTGTGGATAAGAGAATGAAGGATGAAGAAGAGGAAGAACACGAAGATTTAGACCTTTCCTCTCGTCTCAAGAATGTTATGCATCAGATAAGTGCACTCTAAGATTCCTTGGTATGCTTCCATCGTAAACTACCTTCATTCCCGATATCTTGATCCAAAATTGTCATATCAAGAGAAGAAGAAGTTCTTCTACGATATGAAATACTTTGTTTGGGATGAGTCTTACCTCTTCAAAATCTGTAAAGATGGTTTGCTAAGGAGGTGTGTTCACGAATGAGCAACAGCGATATAATCGAAACAATGCCATAGTGGACCCACAGGTGGTCACTTTGGTCCTTGGAAAGCGGTTGCTAAGATCTTCCGATCCGGTTTCTATTGGCCTCACGATCTTTAAGGATCGAAGCCTTACGTAAAGCTTGTGATCGTTGTCAAAGAACCGGAGCTTTGACAAGGCGATTTGACATGCCTTTGAAACCCATCCTTGAATGCGAAGTCTTTGATGTTTGGGGCATCGATTTTATGGGACCATTCCCATCATCTTGCGGCAACAAATACATCTTAGTCTGCGTTGACTATGTTTCGAAATGGGTGGAGGCAATAGCCACTCCTCGCAATGATCATAAAACGGTCATGAATTTCCTAAAGAAAAACATCTTTGTGAGGTTTGGATGTCCACGTGCCTTGATAAGCGACGAAGGGACACATTTCTGCAACCGACCACTGGAGAAGGTACTCGAGAAGTATGGTGTTCGTCATAAGACCGGCACACCATATCATCCTATGACTAGTGGTCAGGTTGAGCGAAGCAACCAGAGTTTGAAGAAGATCCTGGAGAAAGCAAAGTGAAGCGATCATAGAAAGAATTTGGAGTCAAAGTTGGATGATGTACTATGGGCGCATGCTGAAGCGCCTATAAGACCCCAGGGTACATCACCCTATCGGATGGTTTATGGAAAATCATGCCACTTGCCAATCGAATTAGAGCATAGAGCGTATTGGGCCATTAAATTCTTAAACTTCGATACCCAATCTTGTGGGAAACATCGATTGCAACGATTGCATGAGTTAGGCGAGTTTAGACTCAAGCTCACGAGAGTGCCAGGATCGATGGGGATGAGAATGAAACTCCTTCATGATGAAAAGATCAAGCATCGAGAATTTCAAGTCGGGAGCAAGTTTTCTTTGTACAATTCCAGGTTACATCTGCTTTCTGGAAAGTTGAGGACACGATGGTCCGGCCCCTTTGAGATTTTGCAAATCATTCCTGGAGGTGTTTTAGAGCTAAGAGGTTATGATGACCGACCGTTCGAGTGAATGGTCGAGGTGCAAGCATTATATTGGTCAACCTAAAGAGAAACCTTTGATTTGTTCATTTCCTCGATATCCTCGGGTGTGGTACCCCCTGAAGTCAACGGGTTTGACGAGTTTTCGCCCGATTTGTTTTACGAGGGGTGGCGGCAAGTGGTTCGATAGAGGAAGTTACGGCCGGTAGTTGGGATATGGAAGAGCTTAAAAGGGAGGCACGGTTAAAGAGAAGGCGAAGAAAAGAAGTCTACAATGGGGAAAATTAAGCGTGCTTGAAAGCTATCAAAGATTTGACCCCACGCGTTAGATGTTGTTTCTGCAGCCACACCATCGATCGAGCTTACACGAAGTAATGGGTGGAAGAAAAGTCAAATGCTTTGATCCAGGTGAGCTTTAATGGTGTCGAGCTAACGACATAAACCAAAAAAAAGCGCTTAGGGGCACCACTAGAGATATGCTTTTTTTTATTATTTTCTTTTGTTCTTCTTTTTGTGTGTCTTAGTTTAGTTTTAGTCTAGTCAGGGTTTTGTGTGAATCTGCTCTGTATTTGTAGTTGACGGTTGGATGCTCTGCACTTTTCCTTGGACGATGACTTTTCCATCTCATACGATTATCTCTTGTGTTTCATATGATATAATTCCCCCTATCCCCGAGATACTTTTCGTGTTTATCAAGTGTGCAGGATAGTCTTGATAGCGTTTGCGAGTTTCAGACGATGTCAGTTTTCCGGTGGATGGTCCACAATCATCGATGTCTTGAGCATTTCTGGATTGGACGTCACGCCACTTCAGGTGTTGCCTCTTTAGAACTACAATCGGCTAAGTTCTCTTTTCTTTTCTTTTGCACACCATGAGGACATGTTGTCATTTAAGTGTGGGGGAGGGGAATGGTCGCTATGTATCGACCATTTGGTTAATACATGATATTACATGATATTATTTTCTATGCTAAAATGATGCTAAATTTTCTAAATTTTTGTTTTGTCCCGAGTAGGCAATACACGTTTTTGTTCGGGTTGTTATAGTCATTGATGCTGTATACTATATTTTTAGTAAGTTAGTTGTTTCACCCGATATTATTTTCCACGAGCCATAGTGAATGATGAGCTAATTTATAAAGTTATACCCCGTTTTGGATTAGTAGTTTTTGATTTTCTTATAAGTCATGTACTTAGTGCTACGTATATATCTTGAGATTTATGATAGTTTGTATTTAGTTCCGAGTATGATATACTGTGAATATCTAGGCGTTTGAATGTGATAAGTAACACGGGGCTAATGTCAATTAAAAGATAAGTTAATAGTTGATTAAAAAGGGTGTGTCGAAAGCTAGTCGATGATTTGAGTGAGGTAGGTGTACCACGTATGTCTATACCACTATGATGACTAAAAGCTCACGGCGAGTTAGAAAAAGGCGCCTTATGATTGGAGTAGGTAGGGTGTTATCTCGAAATGTCCTATTACGCTATGAGGGCAATAGCTTGTTCTAATGTGTGTTTAAAGTGAAATGGCTAAATCAACTAAGATATTGTTACTGAAATTGAATATAAGGCTTAGTTTTCGTTAATCTTATCCCAGTATAAACCGATGGATATGTTGTAGGGATTGTCCTCTGAGTATTTGAAAGGCCCTAGATTCATTCGATCATTCTTTTCGGGATATGTCACGTTTGTGGTGCATCTTATGAGTGTCATTTATTACTAGTCCACGAGGGGTATTAGCTAGTTTTGCTTTGAGTTCCTCAAGTTTGGATTTAGTGGAAATTTTCTATGGCTATGCACACACACGGGTGAACTTCTAGTTTATTGACTAAATGGTATATGTGTTGAGATGTCTATATTCTTTCCGAGCCTTTATCTTGTTTTGTTTTGCTCGGGACGAGCAAAGTTTAAGTGTGGGGAGTTGTTAAGGGTGAAATTTATGATTTATATGACGTTATTCCCATAACAATATCCTTGGTATTTTAGTACTTTTTATAGAGAAGTGTTGGTTTTATCGAATTATTGAGTAAGCGAGTTTTAAATGTGTTTAAATGCAAAATCGAGATATTTACGTGATTTTATCGGTGTTTTATGTTTATTCGTATGATGTTACATTTTGCATGTTTCTATCATGTTGGTAGATACGCGTGATGAGTAAGGAGCTTAAGCGATGATCACATGAAGATGGAAGAGTTGGAAGATGTTTAAGTGAAGAATCATTGAAGAAACCGGAACCAGGCACTTCATGGGGATTTTGTCCACACTTGTAGGCACTTTCAGGAAAGTTGTCTTGATGAAAGTTGTAGAGGATTGAAATAGCTTTCAACGCATGTTGAATCACCTCATTTGGAGCCACTAGAAGTGAAGTTATGAGCAAAATCTGGAGCTGAGTAGTGGACGGGCGTCCATAAAAGTGAATGGCGTCCAACATCGTATTTTACATTCGAGAGAGTTGAGGCAGCGTCTCGAGCGAGCGTTCATTCTCCGTTCATAGAGGCTGGACGGCGTCCAAGATAGTGGGCGGGCGTCCACGGCACCGACTCAGTGAAACCGACCTAAAAATCTATAAAAAAGCGCGATTTCTCCAACCCTAATCATCATATTTTCGACCCTGGCGGCCACAAGCCTTTTGGGGCAGCTTTTCTTCTGCGTTTTCCTCTGCAACAAACATCTTTTAATTTCTTTTCAATTATGTTATTTTATTCCAACGATGAGCTAAGGCTAAGCCTAGAACAAGCGTGTGAAGCAAATCTCTGTGGCGTTTCAATTTCTTCTTTGGATGTTTCGTGAGTTTTATTTAAAGTTCGTTTCTTTATTATGCGTTCTTATTGATTATGCAATTTATATCGAGAGATGGTTGCTTATTTGGTGTTTAACGTTGATGAGAATCGTTGTTAGACAGATCACCATGATAAAGTTTGGATCTTTAACCTAAAAATAACGAGAGTTGATAGGTTGAATTTCCAGGTTGCTTTAGATTGAGAGACCTTACACCTTGTTTTGATAGCATCAATCTTATAGATCGAGAGATGAGAGATTGATAGGCGGATTATCTGAGAGTAGAAGTTCATACCTTTGATAGGTGAACCACAACCTTTATTTAATCTTCACCAAACGATCACAGGGTAGAAGTTGAGAGTTGTGAGATAGGTGGATCATTGCTTGTTCTTCGTTAAATTAATTGAGTTGTTTCCTTAGTTTATAGATTACAATTAGTTTAGTTAGTTTGGTTCTTAGCGATCTTTCACGGCTTTGGATTGTTGATCCTCTGTCGATTTATTTGTTTGTTTTCGTTTTAGTTTTGTTTTGTGTTGTGGCGTTCTTAGGAAGAATTAGTAAAACTAGATTAAACAACCTCGATTCCTGTGATCGACTCCGGTATCAATCATTTATACTACGATCCACGCACTTGGGAATACCGGATTATAAATATTATTACTTGTTTATTTTGTGTTGATAAAATCCGTGACAAGTTTTGTGGCGCCGTCGCCGGGAATAGAGTGTCATGTTGAATCTAGTTTTGTTAGTTCTCGATTTTGTTACGTTTTATTTTTGTTTTTAATAAAAGTAGCGTATACCAAGTTGAGAGTTTTTATTTTGCCGTGTTTCGATGACCATAGGGTTAAGAATGTGCAAAAGTTTTTTACTCAACTTGTTTTACGTGAAGTTATATGTTTAGTTGTTTTACGATCTAACCTCCTGTCTTTGAATTTTAATAAGCTCTTTGTGATCGTGTTGTTTAGAAATAATTAGGGTTTCTTTGTGTTTTCTGCATTACGGTTTGTATTCGTTGTCTTTGGGCGGCGTTTGTTTTAGTGAGCGCCCGTCCGGTCCCTAACGTCTTGTGGGAAGCAGCGTTTGGAATTATGGGGCGTTCGTCCGTTCGAATTTTCAATCTGCTCGATTTGAAGAATCAGGCGGCCGTCGGTATTACGAGCGCCCGTCGGTCGGTTTTCAAAGCGACGGCGTCGCAGGTGGAACGCCCGTCGATTACGAACGCTAAGTGAGCGTTCGTCCGGGGGTTCGATCCAGGTTCTAAATTTCTTGATTTTATTTTCAATGCTTTTATTTGATGTGGACTTTTCATTCGAGCTTACGTGGCTAATTGATTTTTACATAGATGTCACGAACTTATATGTTTTTACCTTTCCATCTATGAATCGAGGTTAGATAATTGATCAATTCTTTAGATATGATTCATCTAGGCATGTTATAGTATTTATCGGTTCTCGTAAGCTATAAGCATTCTTATGGTTAATTAGTAGCTAATGTCGGTTCCCGTATGCTACATACCGCTCACGATGAATCTTGTTAGCTTTTAAGACTTACGTGCTTCCTTTGTTTTTATAACTCATATGGGTAGTAATCATCGGTTTTCGTAATGCTACCATTGCATCTTATGAGTTATATACATTTAGAATAGCTAAGCTGTTGGGTTTCCATAATGCTATCACCTTCAATGAGTCTTAAAGCGCGTCTACACTGCTTGCATGTAATGAAAGCAAGACTTTATCGTTTATCGTAACTTTGTCATTATTTGGTAGAGCGTTTATTTTATACATGTCGTGTTGCAAATGAGTGGGCTAGTTTTCTTTCTTTTATTTTCTTTTATTTTTGCATATCATATAGATGCATATCATTTAGTTGCATGTCATCTAGTTGCATTGTTTTTATTTTTATTTTATTTTTCTGGCGTAGTTAAGCGTCGGTTTCCGTAATACTACCTCGTTTTATTTTATTTTTAGGATTTTTCACGTAGATTGCATTGTAATGCATTTTCATATAGTTGCACCTAGCCTACTATTTTGTAATATTCCATGTATATGTCCATCTTTATATGAGCTTAATCTAAAAATTCTCAGACTTCCTTTCACTGTGCTTTATATGTTATCTTCCCCTATCCCGAGGTATTTCATGTTTGTCAAGTGTGTGGGGTATTTGCATTAGCGATTGTGAGCTTTAGGCGATTTCAGTTTTTCCGGTGGATGGTCCACAATCTCTTGATTTCTTCAAGCATTTACGGGTGAGAGTCGACCCACTTCCGAATAGCTCCTTTCGAACAACGAATCACTAAGTTTTACTGTTTCTTTTTATTTTTGCAACCATGAGGACATCTTTGTAATTTAAGTGTGGGAGAGGATGGTTTATGTGTATCTACATTCATTTGCTCTAAGTAGTTATAATTTTCTATGAAAAGTGCAAAATTTTCAAAATTTTGTTTTAGTCCCGATAACATTTCACTTGCATGCTAGTTTTATAATTTGGCACCCTTTAGTTGTTATCAGTAGTCATATCATGTTCTGAGAATAGGTTTAGTAAGTCGATACTCACTTGAACTTCATTTCACGAACCTATTAGATGAAGAGCCAAATATAGAATAGTTTCCGGTTAGTTAAAGGAAAGTTAATTCTTGATCTGAGATAACACTTATTTAGCATTAATGAAAGTTAAGAACTTGTGCTATACTCATGATTAGAATCTCAATTACCTTAGTGTTCTTGAGAACTTTGAGAGTCTTGAATGTGTTAAAAATATATTTGACCGAGAGTTTCAAAGAGTTTGAAAAATATAAAAATATATATATCTATAAATAATAAATGAATAAAATTTCTTTGTGGGAATTTTGTTTATATCTATCACCTCGAGTCCATCTCGGATCTGCCCCTGATTGGGAGTGTGGTTTACCTTGGACGATAAGGATTGAGTGATCTCGGGGTATTTGCCTACAATGTAGGGAGAGTGTTATACTTTTGAGGCGCGACGATAGGAAATATAAAATATCGTTTTTGGAATTCTAAGTCAAGTTGATCTAAACCAGAGAGAGACCGAAAGGTATTTTCTTGGCACCAAGTAAAGGATTTTAAATGTGAGTTGTTTACGGTGTTCTTGGTAATTAGTTTTTGTAGGGTAAGTCTTTGTAGATAGAATGAAGTTTTCGTTTAGTTGACCGGATAAGCTGTTAGTGCTTGATGTATTATATCGAGAGAGGATCGGTGGAAGTTTAGTAGGTTCGCACACACATCACCGAGTGAGGTCGATTTCTTTGAATACTAGCTTGTCATGATTTTGACTATATCTCGTGTCGGGTTATGTGGATTCTTGATAGTATGTTCTTGTTTTGTTTTGCTCGGGGACGAGCAAAAGATAAGTGTGGGGGGGTGTTGTTTAGGGCTAAATTGTAGTGATTTTCACATATATTTTGTATATCAATATTCCCCATATCGTGTTATTTTCATAGAAATCGGGATTATAATTGATTAATTGAGTAAATGAGGTTTTTAATGATTAAATATGAAAACATATCAATTTAAATGTTTATTTGATGATTTTATATTATTTTGGAATCGTGTTACGTTTTGGTATGTTTTCGATGTGTGTAGATACATATTTTCGACTTGGAAAAGGAGTTGGAAGAGTTAAAATCGAAGTTGAAGTTGAAGTTGTTTGAAGTAATCTTGAAGAGATAGAGATGAGGAAAAGAAGATAAAGATGGAAGAAATAAGATAATTATCAAGAAATCGGTTTCAGCAAAGGTGGGCGTCGTCCATGTCCCGTCCGAGGAATGGGCGGGCGTCCCCTATATTGAACGGCGTTCGGAAGTTTGAATTGGATCGAGAGTTCGGGGCGCATGATGAGCGGCGTCTATCCTCCTCCGTCGTAGAAGCAAGCAGCGTCCGACCTTGTGGGACGAGCGTGAGAAGGAAGAAAACCAGGATTCGGGTAGCGCTGAACTTTCAACGCGGTTCTTGATATGATAACAACCGATTTGACTCTGGACCTCAAGAGAAGAGTTGTAGGGCTTGAAGAGAGGATTCTACAGGATTTTGAATCACTCCATTCCGACTTACGAGGCCCGAGATATGAGCGTTACAAGTTTGGATGCTGTTGCTGAAAATAGTGAACGGGCGTCCAACCTTGTGAACGGGCGTCTGGCACCGTTACTGTAGCAACCGCCTCGGATTTTCTATAAATAGCAGCGCGTTTTCAACCCTAAAACATACATTATTCGATCTCATTGATACACCATCATAAGAGGCAAACCCCTAGCGGCCCTGGCCCCGTTGGGAGAAATTTGGGGTGGCAAGTCGATTAGGTTTTATTTTGCTTTTATGTTTCTTTCTTTGCGATGTATTCCATGCTTGTGGGCTGCAATTGTTCAAACAATTTGAATCTTTTTCTTGAGGTTTTATCTACTTTTATTTAAGTTTGTTTTATGATTTTATCTCAAGGTTGTATCTTTTCTATCGATTATTTGTTATGCGGCGTATATCGGAAGATGGTTGCTTATCGAAGTTTGATTTTGATGGAAGTCATGTTAAACCTTAGATCACCATAGGAAAGATTGGATTTTTAACCTTGACATAACGGAAGTTGATAGGTTGATTATCTAGGTTGCTAGATTTGAATAAATCTTACACCTTGTTTTGATTGATAGGCGAATTATCTACGGAAGTAGGATTCATACTTTTGATTAGGTGAACCACATCTTTAGTTAATCATCACAAGATAACCTTAGATAGAGATAGAGGGTTTGAAGGATTGGATGATTTTGTTTGTTCATTGTTAATCTCCATGTTCATCTTCTTGTTTATTTCCTTTTATAGTTAGTAGTTTAGATTTAGTTTTTATCGCTTTTATCCTTCACGGCTTTGGGTGACAATCCTCTGTCGATTTATTTTATCTTTGTTTAGTTTCGTTTTAGTAGTAACAACCTTAGGAAAATTAATGAACTAGATACCCGATTCCTGTGACCGACTCCGGTATTAATCATTTATACTACGATCCTACACTTGGGAAATACCGGATCTATAAATTTATTACTTGTTGTTTTGCATAGATAAAATCCGTGTCACATGCCTAAAAGTTGAACAGAAAGTTTGGCGGATTTCTGATGATCACAGGCGCCTGTGGCCCGAAAACTGATTTTTAGGTACCTCTTGGTCTTTTTAAGTGGTTATAACCAAGTGATACATTTTCACTTAGGTTGTGACTTAAAAATACGAACTTGTAACTTATTTCTCTGCAATCCAAGTACCATAAAAGGTCCTTTTTACATTGTTGAAAAAACATATAACATATAACAATTGTATGCATCCTTGATCAAGTCAAAAACATCTAAACACTTCAGAATAATCTTTTGATCTATTTTGTCCTAGACAAAAGGCAAGGCTCTCAGTCTGTATCTCACTTAAATTATTCGTGATACTCCGGACAAGTTAGGGGTCGAATAAATTTAAGAAGGACAGCGATATACGCGTGACTGCGAGAATCCGTTCTTCATAAAATTTGCAGGTTTTCAAAGCATTGGTGATCAATCAAGACCCTCAAAAATACAACATTCTTCTTAAATTTATTGTTTTGATCACAATGGTGAATGCAAATGACATGATGATGAATTTCGGGAAACTTGACAAGTTCGAAGGAGTTGATTTCAGGAGATGGCAAAGGAAGATGCACTTCCTTTTGACGGCACTAAAAGTGGTTTATGTTTTGAGTACTGACATACCGGAGATCGATGATGATGCACCTTTGGAGGAAATGCGAAGGAGAAACAAGTGGGAAAACGATGACTACATATGTCGTGGTCATATCTTGAATGGTATGTGTGATTCGTTATTTGATATTTATCAACATCTTGCATCTGTGAAAGAACTTTGGAATGCACTAGAAACCAAGTATTTGAATGAAGATGCATCGCTAAAAGTTTCTAGTCGGTAATTTCATGAAGTACATGATGGTAGACACACGGTCTCAGAATGGAACAATTTAACGAACTTCTACGCATACTAGGACAATTTGCCTGACATAAGATGGAAATGGATGAGGTCATTTCGATTGTCTAGTATCATTGATAAGTTACCACCATCATGGAAAGATTTTAAGCATTTGTTAAAGCACAAAAAGGAAGAACTCTCCTTGGTTGAACTTGGTATCCATCTGCGCATTGAGGAATCCCTCAGGGCGCAGGAGGGGGTTAAAACCAAGGGCAAGGAAATTGATGAATCCACTTCCATTAATGTGATGGAGGTGGGAGAGTTCTAAAACTAACAAAGGGAAATACCATGGCAAGAAAAAGAAAAGTCAAATGACAAAGAATCCGGAAAAAGGCCAAAAGGGGCTGTTGGATTTGTGGTAAGACGAGGACACTACAAGGTGATTGCCGAGTTTGAAAGAATGGTAAAGGCAAGGGTCCAGAGCAAGGGTCGAAAGACCAAGGACCACCACATCATCAAGGTCAGAATGTTAATTATGGTGTTAATTATGTGCCATTTATTTCTGAAGCTTTTTATATGCAGGATAATGATGTTACGTGGTGGATCGGCTCGGGAGCAACAAGACATGTATGCAAAGATCGACGCTGGTTTGAAGACTTTGAACCAATGAACGATGGATCTATCTTAAAGATGGGAAACGAGTCGAAGGCTGTAATTTGTGGCTTTGGAACAATTACTTTAAATTTAGTTCTGGGAAATCTGTAAAACTATTTAATGTTTTATTTGTGCCATGCATTCGGAAAAACCTTGTTTTGGGTGCTTTGTTGTGTAAATCGGGCTACAAACAAGTTTATGAGTCCGATAGGTTTATTTTGTCTAAACATGGTATTTTTGTTGGTTTTGGCTATTTGTGTAATGACATGTTTATGCTTAATATTGTTAATAATAAAGTTAATCAAGTTATGCATATTTCTGATGTTAATATTTCAAAGTTGTGGCATGCACGATTAGGACACGTACATTACAAACGTATGCATGTTATGTGTAAGAATGCTTTGATTCCCCTTTTGATATCAATATGGATAAGTGTACTACTTGTATGCTTACTAAGATTGTAAGACAACCTTTTCATGGTGTTGAAAGGTTAAGTCTACAATTTTGGAACTTATCCATGGTGATTTGTGTGATCTTTATGCCACACCTTCTTTGGGAAATAAGAAATATGTTGTTACTTTTATAGATGATCATACTCGCTTTTGTTATGTATATTTACTTAATACAAAAGACGAAGCACTTGATAAGTTTAAAGTTTATAAAAGTGAAGTTAAATTGCAATTAAATTCAAGTATCCAACGTTTTCGTACCGATAGAGTGGAGAATACTATGATCCAACCTACTTGGTTCGTGTGGTATTATACACGAGGTTCTTGCACCATATACGCATACAACAAAATGGCATTGCAGAGAGGAAGAACCGTACTCTAAAAGAGATGGTAAATTTCATGTTATCCTACTCGGATTGAGCGGTGGATTTTGGGGTGAGGCCATGTTAACGGACTGTTATCTACTAAATGTAATTCTAATAAAAGAATTACGCTACCCGTATGAACTTTGGTTCAAAAGAAACCAAACTTAAGTTATTTGAAAGTTTGGGGAATTTGCAGGCGATTGTTAGACTTCACGATCCTAAAATTAAAACTTTAGGAGAAAGAGGCATCGATTGCATTTTCATTGGATATGCTAGTCATTCCAAGGCTTATAGGTTTTATGTTATAGAACCTAGTGATTACCGTGGTGCACATTCGGTTATAGAATCACGTGATGCCATATTTGATGAGAATAGATTTACATCTATTCTAGACCAAAGGATATTGCTCTACGATAGTTGGAGTGGAGAATGTGGAGAATAATGATTCTCAAGTTGAGCCTTACGAACTTGAGAAGAAGTAAGAGAGCTAGAATAGCAAAATCATTTCCACCGGATTTTGTCACTTATTTGGTGGAAGGTTCGAGAAATGAAGTTGGATATCAATACTCATATTGTTACAATATTGAGGATGATCCAAGAACATTTTCTGAGGCAATGGGATCTCAGGATGTATCATTTTGGAAAGAAGCCATCAATGCCGAGATGGATTCCATAATGGGTAACAATACGTGGATTCTTACATATTTACCACGTGGTTGCAAACCATTAGGTTGCAAGTGGATTTTCAAAAGGAAAATGAGAGTTGACGGTACTGTTGACCGATATAAAGCCCGGTTAGTTATACAAGGCTTTAGTCAAAAGGAAGGTATCGATTATTTCGATACTTATGCTCCCGTTGCTAGAATCTCCTCAATCGGGTTATTGATTGCCTTAGCCGCAATTCATAACTTGGTGATCCATCAAATGGATGTTAAAACAACATTTCTAAATGGAGATTTGGATGAGGAAATATACATGAAGCAACCGGAAGGATTTATTATGCCCGGTAACGAGCATAAGGTATGTAAACTTGTAAAATCGTTGTATGGACTTAAACAAGCTCCTAAACAATGGCATCAAAAGTTTGATGAGGTTGTCTTGGCTAGTGGATTTAAACTCAATCAGCCGGACAAGTGCATTTATAGTAGATTTGATGATACCGCAACGGTGTGATAATCTGTCTATATGTCGATGACATGTTGATTTTGGTACAAACCAAAATCGAGGTTGATAAGTGTAAAGAACTCTTATCTTCAGATTCTCTATGAAAGACATGGGAGGCGGATGTCATTCTTGGTATTAAAATTAAGAGAAATCAGGGAGGATTTTCACTAACACAGTCTCATTATATTGAGAAAGTGTTGAAGAAATTTAATTGTGAAAATTGTACTCCGGCAAATTCTCCCATGGAGCCTCATGAGAAACTTGGACCTAATGGAAACTTGGACCTTATAAAGGTGAAACCGTGAATCAACTTGAATATTCACGAGTCATTGGCTGTTTGATGTATGCAATGACTAGTACACGACCGGATATTGCCTATGCAGTTGGGAAACTAAGTAGATATACTAGTAACCCAGGTAATTGTCATTGGAGAGCGGTTGTTCGTGTATTGAGATATCTTAAGTCTACCAAAGATTTTGGTTTGACTTATGTTGCATATCCTTCGGTGATTGAAGGATATTCGGATGCTAGTTGGATATCTAATGTAGAAGATCATTCTTCTACAAGTGGATGGGTGTTTGTTTTAGGTGGAGGCGCCATTTCTTGGGCTTCTAAGAAACAAACATGTATATCTAGATCGACTATGGAGTCGGAGTTTATTGCCTTGGCAGCAGCCGGTAAAGAGGCAGAATGGCTTAGGAATTTGATTCATGAAATTCCTTTATGGCCTAAACCAATATCACCAATATCTATCCATTGTGATAGCTCATCTACACTGTCTAAAACATATAGTCATGTGTATAATGGTAAGTCACGACACTTAGGCGTTAGACATAGCGTGCACGTGAGTTGATCTCTCACGGGTGATATCGGTTGTGTATGTGAGATCTCAAAGAAATTTGGCTGATCATTTGACGAAAGGATTGGCTAAGGACTTGTTACAAAAGTCGGTAGTCGGGATGAGACTACAACCTGTATAAGTTTCTGAATATGGGACGCCCAATTTCCCTTTGGTACAATGCCTTAGGCTAAATTCAATGTGGTAAGCCTGTCTTTTGGAAACTTGAGCACATGTATTAATCCCGAAGGTATGTGTTGTTTACCTGTGAGATTAGGTTGAAGTGTTATCTTCTTAGTGAATCTTATAAAAGTGCTAATGCAGGTGCATGGTAAACTTAAGATTCACCTATATGAGTATGAAGTATGGCCGCTTCAAGGAAAGTTGGGTTGACTTTCTAAATGCTCAAGAATGGATATGGACACAAGGCCGGTTTTCAAAGAATGGTGTCAAGTATAATACTTTGAAGTAGTTTTAATTCATGTGTATTGTTATGTACATGTATTCAAATTGTGTAAAGGGGTTCAATGCATAGTCACACCCCAATACTCGAATATTTGTGTGTAATAATACTAGATGGAAATTCAATCTTCGTGACATTTTCATTGAATCATGAGTTGGTTTGTTTTATGACTGTTTTGTTTTACTAAACCAAGGATTACACTTAAATGGGGGAGGAATGTTGGTGATTTAAGTATAATCACAAGCCGTTGAGGTAATCGGGGTTTAGTACAAGGATGAATATACTCGTAATACTTAATTATAAGTTTGGAGGTGCGGAGTGCACGCTTATATAAGTGTATATGAGTATACGGATGGAAAATAAGCAAGTATAGTTCGAGAAAATCACTTAAAGGACCGGAAAACCAGTTAAAGGACCAAATATCAGGTTTTGGTGAAGCAGAGTGACAGCGCCGCTGTGGAACTTCAGACATGCCTAAAAGTTGAAGAAAGTTTGGCGGATTCGATGATCACAGTGGCCCACAGCGAGCGCAGGTACTTTGTGAAAAAGCGATTTTTAGTACCTCTCTTGGTCTTTTTAAGTGGTTATAACCAAGTGATACCTTTTCACTTAGGTTGTGACTTAAAAATACGAACTTGTAACTTATTTCTCTGCAATCCAAGTACCATAAAAGGTCCTTTTTACATTGTTGAAAAAACATATAACATATAACAATTGTATGCATCCTTGATCAAGTCAAAAACATCTAAACACTTCAGAATAATCTTTTGATCTATTTTGTCTAGACAAAAGGCAAGGCTCTCAGTCTGTATCTCACTTAAATTATTCGTGATACTCCGGACAAGTTAGGGGTCGAATAAATTTAAGAAGGACAGCGATATACGCGTGACTGCAAGGATCCGTTCTTCATAAAATTTGCAGGTTTTCAAAGCATTGGTGATCAATCAAGACCCTAAAAAATACAACAGAAATATATAGCTTAAGATTCAATTCTTGGAGAAAATTGAATGGATTTCCTTTTCCAGAGTTGCTTAATTTTGCAGTTGCATGTTTGCACCTTCTTCAATGGTGTCATTTACTGGTGTTTCTACAGAATAATCATCACTTTCAACATGTCTAATAATTTGTTTAACCAATTGGAATTTCCTCAAGGTTTGGATAAATCTCATTAATCCATCCGGAATCCTTTCATAAAATAAATAAATAAATCCACCCGGAAAACAAAATACAAAAAATAAAAAAAGAATTTCTCTCCCGACAAATTTTATGATTATTTGTTCCATCTTAATGTTGGCTTTGTCCCACTTCTTTATGTTGGCTTTAACTTTAGTGTGCAAAATGGAACACACCTTCACCATAAAAAGTTGAAGAATATTGGACATATTATTCTATCCATAAGGAACATTTCCTGGTGAGAAAGAAGGATATACTTGACACTGTTATACCTTCAACTTGGAATTTTGGCTCTGAAGCTAAGAAGGATAGAACACAGTGAGTTATATTGGATAAATAATACATTTGTTTGAACCTTATTAGCTCTTGAATTCATATTCAGAGCAACTAAATTTGAGGATGAAGAAGTTGACATGCTCCAAATTCCACATACATGAAGGGCCCATGGTGGAAGCAAGCCGCCCTTCAAAAACTACAAACAAGACCTTCAGAACATAAACTTTATAAGAAATATTTGTGGTGAGTAAGACCAGATTCAAAAGTGATCATTTAGCTATATGAGAACACGTTTAAGAGGTGTTTGCAACACCACTTCAGTTTTATCATATACATAGGAGATTTGATAATCTAAACCACTGTACAATGTAATTCTCATTGTGTGAGCTTTTGTACCTTAATAATTATGTACTTTTACTTATTTTGATATGTTAATGATTTTTATGCATGGGTTTTCCTTTACTTATTTTCAGATTTTATGTTCTTAAGTGCGTTGACGGGTTTTCATACTTAGATATATATATATATATATATATATATATATATATATATATATATATATATATATATAGAGAAGTCAATTTAACCCAATTGACCCGCTATATACCCGACCCAAACCCGTCTAATGTGAAGGAAAAAAAAAAAACCCTACCATTTACGAAATAAATTCGGCCATAGGAAAAAAAAAAACCTACCATAATTTTCAATCTCCATAAATTCGGCTCACATTTTTTTAAAATTTTCTCCATTTCCACTTTCACATTGGAAAACAAACCTACAATAATTTTGACTCTACATAAATTCAGCTCACATTTCAGAAATTTTCTTCATTTCCACTTTCACATTTAACATGTTTATTCTAAGATCATTCTAGGAGGTGTGAATACACAAGGTATGCGAGATATATTTGCAATTTGATTTCCTTCGTAATTTGATTTTGGATTTTTGATTTCATGGTCTTCTTTTCTCGCTTGACCATTTATTTATCATGTTTTTATTTTGTTGATTTAAAACAGCTTTTCGCATTCTGGGCACTTGGTGGCAGATGAACGCGTGAAACTTCGAGAAAATTAGACTCCGTGTTGAGCGAAATCAAGGAAACATTTGGTTGTGGTATGATTCATGTTTAAATTCAATTTATTTTCTATGTTGAATCGAATGTTTTAAATGTCTTTCAATCGAGCTTATTTTCATTTAAAATTCAAATCAAATGCAACTGCAAATCACAAATTTAACCCAGTATTCGTATTTTACAAACTTTTTTCCATTTCTTCATTTTGAAAAAAAAAAAACCGTTTTACCTGAACTATGGTATAGAAATACGATTGGTTTGTATTCTGGATTTTTTTGTTTTCTTTTAGCTGTGTTTTTTTTTTTTATGAGATTGAAATGTGTTTTATTACACCTAAAAAAAAGAATTGTTTTTTGTTTTGAATCTTTTCTTCAGCAGATATTTCTTGAACAAATTGACAAACCGTCACTCATAAGAAAGAATTGTCTGGTGAGTTCTTACTATCTTTTATTTTATCGACTAATTAAGTTCTTTAATTTTTTGTTTATTTTTTGAATGTTTTTGACATCATATTGATAACCAAATTGGCAAATCTGTAGGCATTTAATCGATGATGTTTTAAATTTAGAAATAAAAAATAACCAAATTCAATTCTTTTTTTAATTGCACCGATTTTTTTAAATTTGTCCAACATTTTTTTGCGATTAAAATAAGGAATAAATTACGCTAACGTTCTTCTAATTTCTCAGAAAAGAAAACCAACCATAATTACATAATTTGCTTACCCTAATTAGAAAATTCATTTAAAATTTAATTCTCCTAATTAAAATAGGGAATAAATTCGGCCCAAATTAGAAAAATCATTTAAAATTCGATTATCCTAATAAAAATTGGGAATAAATTCGGCCTTAATTATAAATCATTTAAAATTTGATTTTCCATATAAAATTTGGAATATTTCGCATTAAATTCCATAAAATAAGAAATTTTTTGTGAAATATTTTTGCATTAAATTATAATATTCAAAAAAGTATTAAATCAATTTTATCATTTAATACAGAATATCATAACATTAAATTAAATTCATACACAGAATATTGAGAAATTAAATTCATCCCTACAAATCAGACACCTCAATTAATGCTAAATAATGTTACATCAAATTGGGTTTTTAAAAATAATTATATTCACATTCGCTAATTAATACAAATATTCTTACATTTATGTCATCTCCTTTAAATTAGCCGCCTCATTTAATTCCAAATATTCGAACTATTAATTATTGTTTTTAACATTGCACCTATTTGTATTTATAATATTTTTTTTTATTAATTTTGACCCGTTTACTTTTTGCGTGTTTATGCAATTTAATGAGAAATTCGCACATTAAATATATCCCTATAAATTAGCCACCATAATTATTGCCAAATATTCTTACATATTAAATGTTCAAAAATAACAAATTAGCCACCCTAATTAATGCCAAATATTCTTACAAAATAAATTCATCTCATTTCACATTAAATAATAACTAAATTCAAAAAACCTAGCATAATTATAGGGAATAAATTCCGCTCACATTCTTCTAATTTGTTTTGAAAAAACTACCATAATTACAAAAACCGCATACCATAATTAGAAAAATCATTTAAAATTTGATTCTCCTAATAAAAATAGAAAATGAAATTGGCCATAATTAGAAAAATTATTTAAAATTTGATTCTCCTAATAAAAACATAGAATAAATCCGGCTCACATTAATGGTAAATATTCTTACATTAAATTTTGTTTTTAAATATAATTATATTCAAATTCACTATTTAAAACAAATAATCTTAAAGTTATGTCATATCTAGAAATTTAACCGCCTCAAAATATAAAAAAAAAACAAACCTACTATAATTACATAATTCATCTATCATAATTAGAATAATCATAAAATTTGATTCTCCTAATAAAAATAGGGAATAAATTCAGCCCTAATTAGAAAAATCATTAAAAATTTGATTTTTCTAATAAAAATAGGGAATATTTTTATTCCATCAAATGTGGAATTAAATGTGAAATATTTTTGCTTTAAATTATAATATTCAAAAAAATATTCAATCAATTTTACCAATTAATACAAAATATCCGAACATTAAATTAAATTCAATCACGAAATATTCAGACATTAAATTAATCCCCTACAAGTTAGACATTTCAATTAAAGCTAAATATTGCTCCATTAAATTGTGTTTTTATTTCTCAAAAAAAATAATTGTGATTTTAAAATATTTATATTCACATTCTCTAATTAATACTTATATTATTACATTTATGTCATATCCTGCAAATTTAGCCGCCTCATTTAATTCCAAATATTCGACATTTTAATTATTTTTTTAAACATTGCACCTATTTTTATTTATAATAGTTTTATTATTTTTGTCCCGTTTTCTTTTTGCGTGTTTATGTCATTTAATGAGAAATATTCTCACAATTTTATAATCCCTATAAATTAGCCACCATAATTATTTCCAAATATTATTACATATTAAATGTTCAAAAATAACTAAATTCAAAAATAACTAATTAGCCACCCTAATTAACATCAAACATTCTTAAATATTAAACTCATCAGATTTCCCAATCTCATTTCACATTAACAAATAGCCAAATTCAAAAAACCTGCCATAATTATAGGGAATAAATTCGGCTCACATTATTCTAATTTATTTTTGAAATAAAACCTACCATATTTACAAAATTCGCCTACCCTAATTAGAAAAATCATTTAAAATTTGATTCTCCTAATAAATATAAGGAATAAATTCAGCCTACTAAAAAAAATAATTTTAAATTTGATTCTCCTCATAAAAATAGGGACTAAATTTGGTTCACGTTTTCTAATGTTTTTTTAACACAAAACGTACCATAATTACAAAATTCGCCTACCTTAATTAGAAAAATCATTTAAAATTTGATTCTCCTAATAAGAATACTGAATAAATTCGGCCGAAATTAGAAAAATCATTAAAATTTGATTCTCCTAATAAAAATACTGAATAAATTCGGCCCAAATTAGAAAAATCATTAAAATTTGATTCTCCTAATCAAAATACTGAATAAATTCGGCCCAAATTAGAAAAATCATTAAAATTTGGTTCTTCTAATTTTTCAAAAAAAAACCTACCATAATTACAAAATTCACATAAACTAATTAGAAAAATAATTTAAAATTTGATTCTCCTAATAAAAATAGGGAATAAATTCGGCCCTATTTAGAAAAAAAAAATTTAAAATTTGATTCTTCTAATAAAAATAGAGAATAAATTCGGCTCACATTAATGCTAAATATTCTTACATTAAATTTTGTTTTTAAAAATAATTATATTTAAATTCGCATGAGGTTGTAAAGATACTTAATAAAAATGGGCACTTGCTACGTGGGTAGGGTAAGGGGTGGTGGTGGGTAAGGTTTGGTAGGGTTGGTAAGGTGAAGTTGTGGGAAAGGTAGTGCTTGTTAAGGGTGATTTTATACGTTTTATAAGGATATATTTTATATCAATATTCCCCATATATGGATGTTTTTCGTAGAATTCGAGCTTATAATCGATTAATTGAGCAAATGACGTTTTGAATAGTTAAAATGCAAAATCGAGTAAATATCGTGGTTTTATTATCTATTTTGTATGGTTTTACGTTTTGCTCGGTTTTGTCATCTTTTAGGTGCACAAATGTGGAATGGAAGAGGTCTAAATGATGTTTGATTGAAGATTAAAAAGGAAAGAAAGAGATACAAGAGGATGAAGATGAAATGAAGCTTGGGAAAATCCCGAAAACGACGTAATGTCGACGGGCTAGTCAAAAGGCGTTTTTGAAGAAGAGTCCTTAATGAAAGTTGTAGAGTTTTCCGAGAGCTTTTTATGACATTCGGATCATAATTTTTGGAGGTCTACAACTCAAGATATGAATTTTTAAGTTTTATTCCAACAAATATTCCATGCAAGGATATTCAGATCTGAGTTGCAAAGCAATCACTTTGAACAGCGCCCAAGATTATGAGCGAGCGTCCACCGCCGACTCAAGCAACCGACTTAGTTTTTCTTATAAATATCGGTATGATTTCAACCTAATTCATACATAATTCGATTCCTATTGTTACCCACACATAAGAGAGGAACCACAGGCGCTGACCCTTTTGGGAGGTTTGGGGTGGCAAGTTAGATTAGGTTTTATTATGCTTTTCTGTTTCTTTCTTTGCGATGTACTCCATGCTTAGGGGTCGCAATTGTTGAGCAGTTTGAATCCTTTTTCATTCATTTTACGTTCTTTTATCAAAGTTTGTTTTATGATTTTATCTCAAAGTTGTATCTTTTCCTATGCGATTATTTGTTATGCACCGTATATCGGAAGTTGGTTGCGTATCGATGTTTGATTTTGATGGAAGTCATGTTAGACTTAGATCACCATAGGAAAGATTGGATTATTAACCTTGACATAACGGAAGTTGATAGGTTGATTATCTAGGTTGCTAGATTTGAATAAATCTTACACCTTGTTTTGATTGATAGACAAATTATCTACGGAGTAGGATTCATACTTTTGATTAGGTGAACCACATCTTTAGTTAATCATCACAAGATAACCTTAGATAGAGATAGAGGTTTGAAGGATTGGATGATTTTGTTTGTTCATTGTTAATCTCCATGTTCATCTTCTTGTTTATTTCCTTTTATAGTTAGTAGTTTAGATTTAGTTTTTATCGCTTTTATCCTTCACGGCTTTGGATTAACAATCCTCTGTCCGATTTACTTTTCGTTTTTGTTTTCGATTCCATTTTGAATAAGTAACAATTTAAGGATTAATAAGATTAGATTTAACATCCACTTTCCACGAGGATCGACACCGTACTTATCCAACTTTACTAGCAACTACCGGTATTCGGCCGGTTAGAGGAGGTAGTTTTGCATGGTAGTATAGGTTTATAAATTTTCTTTTGTTTTAATGATGCAAAATCTCCCCAACAGTGTTGTTAAGGTAGGGTCGGGTAAGTTGGGGTAGTGGGTAAGGTAAGTATGGTAGGTTGGGGTAGTGGGTAAGGTAAGTAGGGTGGTGTGGTGGGTAAGAAGGGTAAAGTGGAATGGTGGGTAGAGTACGGTAGGGTGGGTAGGGTAAGGTAGGATAAGGTGAAGTGGTGAGTAAGGTATGGTTTGTAGGATAGGGTAGGGTAGGGTAGAGTATGGTAGGATAGGTTGGGGTAGCAGGTAAGGTAAGGTAGGGTGGTGTTGTAGGTAAGATAGGGTATAGTGGATTGGTGGATAGGGTAGGGGTAAGGTTGGGGTGTTGGGTAGGGTGGGGTAGAGAAGGGTGGGGTGGTGGGTAAGGTAAGGTAGGGGTGGGTGATAGTAGAGTAGGTAATGGTTAAGGTAGGTATGATGTCGAGGGTAAGATACGGTGATATTGGGTAGGGTAGGATATGGTGGTGAGTAGGGTATGGTAGCGGTGGGTAGGGCTGGTTGAGAAGAGAGGTAGGGTGCAATGGGGTATGGCGTAGGGCTACCCCACCCTTTCGCTATATCTTACCTTATGAATCATACCATACCCTACTCCAGTCAACCTTAATTCGCTACCCTGCTTTACTCATCACTCAATATGTCATCTTTTATATGATTTATTTCATTCCAATCTTGCATTTTCCAAACGCAGTAATTGAAATAATTTATTCCAGTACATTCTATTTCGTTCTTATTATTTTATTTCATTCAATTTCATTCCTGCGTAACAAACATGTCAATAAAATCTTCTTTTCATCCTTCAAAAAATTCTTCTTTTGAATGCTTAAAGCAGAAATATAACGATAATTATTGGTATCAGTATAACTTTTGGACATTTTGTGTTGTCTGTTTTTTATTCTATCTGACGCCAGAAACGAATACTAATCTTGAATAAAAGAATTTTAATAATTAGCATTACTGATAAGTTTAAAAGTGCTTTGTTTTGTAGTACATATTATGCATATTAATTGAATATAATCACATTATTATACGTCTCCGTGCAATGCACGGGTTATAGACTAGTATATAATATATAGAGGAAACAATTTAGCCCGTTTCTCCTCAATTACCCGCCCCAAACCCGGTTAGAAAATAAAAAATATTAATAAAAAAACAAAAAACAGCCGATGACTCCCTCAAAAAAAAAACCCACGTCTGTGCATGATTTAATCACAAAAAAAATTACCACATGAATTATTCAAATAACAAACAGATATTACATGAATTATTCAAATAACAAACGGATATTATTAAAACAAAAACAAAACAAATAAAAAACTACCACCCACGTCTGTGCATGATTTTATCACAAAAAAACTACCACATGAATTATTCCAATATAAAGTAAAAAAAAAGTGCAAATTAGTTATAAGGCCACCGTTAGAGAATTAATGATCATTTAGGACACTCCGAAATCTTATTTAGTTATAAGGACATTCTAATTTTAAGAAGGAAACTTATTTAGTTATAAGGACATTCTAATTTCAAGTGGATAAAGAAGAAAAATGAAGGAAGGAAAAAAAAAAAAAAAAAAAAAATTTGAAGCTATTTGGAGGAAAAAAAAATAAAAAAAATGAAGTCTGGAATAAAATTATAAAAATAAAAAAAAAAACAAAAAACGCTCGTGTGACATTGATTTTTATTTTTTAAGATCTGATGACATTGATGACTTATGCGGTGATATTGATGTCCGATCACGGTGGCATTGATGAATGATGCAGGGGACATTAAACTAAACATTCAAGATCGTGTTAAAGAATTGAGGATTCCACAATGAATCCAATTATCGGGAGGCACAAACAAGCGTGTGGCCATTACAAAGTCATAGTGAAGAGTCTTTGTAGTTTCACCAAACTTGTACTTATCAATATTAAAAGCTCCACATTTGTAGAAATGCAAAACAAGAGCAGAGTCGATGATCTGATTGTTAGGTTTTATGCAATGACATTGACGACGTATGCGATGACATTGACGACTTACGCGGTGGCATTGATGTCGACGATGCGAGGGACATTGGCGACTTTTGCGGTGACATTGATGCTCCAAGCGGTGGCATTGATGACTTATGCAGTGACATTGATGTCTGAAGCAGTGACATTGATGACTGTATTTACAATTAGATAACTGATGCAATGATATTGATGTCACCGCATATACAACTTGATACACACATTCGATAACTTTGTAAAGTAACTTTATTTCTTTGTTATCTTTAAATATTTGATTGATGTTGGTTTATTTGATTAGTGTTGGTTTAAATTTTCGATAACTTTGTAAAATAACTGTATTTCTTTTGTTTTTTTTTTTGGTTTAAATGCATATTTTTACAACCAAAGGTATACATAAATTGTTACAATAACACTTCATTGCATAAATCGTTTCAATAACACGTCACTGTATAATTCGATACAATAAGACATCACTGCATAGATCGCTACAATAAGAAATCACTGCATAAATCGCTATAATGAGACGTCATTGCATAAATCGCTACAATGAAATGTCACTGATCAAGGTTGCCAATGGATCGCGGCGGTCAATACATCATGGTAGCCAATGAATCGCGGCGGTGAATGCATCGGGGTGGTTAATGGATCCCGGTGGCCAATGCATCCGGGTAGGTAGTCAATGCATGACGGTGATCAATACGTCACGTCGATTTTTATAAAAAAAAATTGATTTTATGAAATTTATTCGGAAAAATATCAAATTTGATTTTAGAATAAAGAAGACGAAAAAATATAAATTTTAGTGAAAAAATTATAATGATCCGAGTTTTAGATCAAAATATATGACATTTAGAATATGGTGAATTAAAAACAAAAAAAAAAACGCTGAGTGAGCGTTTTTTTTTTTTTTTTTTTTTTTTTTTTTTTCCTTTGAGCGCTTTTTTTTTTTTTTTTTTTTTTTTTTTTCTTGCTTTTTTTTTCCTTCTTCCTCTTTATCCACTTGAAATTAGAATGTCCTTATAACTAAATAAGATTTCGGAGTGTCCTATTACCTCTAATAAGTTGAAAATCAGTCCTTTTAAATAATTGGCCCAAAAAAATATTAATAAAAAAACAAAAAAAATAGCCGCATTAAAAACCGCCCCACGTCTCTGCATGATTTAATAAAAAAAAACTACCAAATGAATTATTCAAACACACAAGCTATAAAATAACGCGTAAAACTTTTTTTTTAGATCAAAGACCCTTTGCCGTAAAACCCTCAACAGAGCAAACAAACTCACCTATCCATTCTCTTTAATCAAAGATTTCAAATCTCAACCTCCTCATCTCTCAAACCAATAAGAATTTCCTATATAAATAAAGGTTGCATATTTCAATTACGTTCCATAATAGAGCGCTTTTCTTGAAATCCAATCCAGGTTTTGAATCTTCTAATTTTAATTGGGTATTTTCGGGTTAGGGTTGAAGATTTCTGAATACATGTGTTCTTGACATTCAATCCGGGTTTTTTATTTTAGTTTTTATTTTTCAGATTCCATAGTACATGAAATTCAATCCAGATTTTGTAGTTTTGAATTTCATTGACTTGATTTGGTGTTTACTTTTTATTTTTTCGGTTTAGCGTTGTAGATTCCAGACTTGCACGGTTGATTTTCTTAACATCGATCGATTCTGTGTTTTCAATTTTTTCACAATCGGTGTCAAATGACGGTATGATCTTTTTGTACTATCAAGTTTTTTTAATGTTCCGTTGATGAAATTCTATAAGACCTGATGCATGTTATGTAAATCGAGATGGGTATGATCAAATGTATGATGGATGTAGTCAAATTTTGAGAGGGATTTTTTTTTTTTTTTCCTTTTTAGCATAGCAATGGTGTGAGTTTATGGATGAAAATATTCTAGGGATTTTGTAGTTTCTTGGTTATAGTCTTTACAACTTATTATATTACATGAATACTTAATCTAAGTTCTCTTCACGTATCTTCATGTTTTTTTCTTCTTCTTTGACATCATGTTGATGAAAAGGGAGGCATGATCTTATTATTATTATTTTTATCAACATTGTTTCAATGTATTGTTATCGTTACGTATTGTGACAGTTTCTATGATTCATGCTCGCTACCATTTTTTACAAGGAGAAAGGAGAACAAGACAAAGAGGAAGATAATGTTTAAAAAGACATGCCATTTTTTGTTTTTTTGTTACTATCATCTATGAATAAAATGGCTAATGTCGTAATGGGAGTATATTGAAGATGATAACATGAGCTTGGCTAGCCAAATCATTTTTCTGTAATCATAGTTATTTATTTCTCTATTTTTCTTATTGTGGCTTTTGATGATATCTCTGTTTCAGATGTACACAAGACTGTTACGTTGCAGTTCATTGGTTTTCAATTGCATATCAAGATTGGAATGTTTGGAATATATTGGTTTTCAATTGCATATCATGATTGCATATCAAGACTGTTATTTTTTTCCTTATGATTATTTCATGTATATTGTTAAGGTAGCTGTGTATTTATTCAAAGACCCACAAATGAATGATAGAGTTCGGTATTGTTCTTGAAGTTTTTTTTTTTTTTTTTGATAAATTTAAATCAAATATCATTACATTTTCTGATGCATTGTTATATTCAGAGACACTTTGTGGGGTTTTTTTTCTTTCCTTTTTTTTTTTTCGTTCATGCAATTTTTTCAATTTCATTCTTGAAATTTTCTTTTTAATTTTATAACCCTCTGTAACTACGATTAGAGCATTGGCATCAAAGTCCCTTTCCCTAAAAATACTATTGAAAAACACATGCCTCCTTTACAGCAACTAAATATATTCAGAATACTCTACATTAGCATCTTTTTATCTATCCTTACACGATTAAAATATTCATAATTTAGCTACAAAAAACTTTTTCAAAATTAACTTTTGTGAGAAAAAGAAAGAATGAATGAATAAAAAAATATGTAGGGGGAGCTACATTACCACCCTACATTTGGGATTGCACCATGGTCCCTATTGTAGGAAAATGATGTGGAGGTTGATGGAGTGTATTTTTGATGTGGAGGTTGATGGAGTGTATTTTTGGTTTTATCCTTACATTTTAACCTGATTGTGGAGATAAATGATGATGTAGAGACTTTGATGCTAATTATGAAGGATAAAGGATGATGTAGGGACATTTTAAACCCATTTTAACACATCTATTTAGAGATAGTTATGTTTGCATTGTTCAGATATATAAAAAAAATTGGAAGATTAAATATATATCTTTCCCTTTTGAAAGAAGATTTAAACGTGTATTAAATATTTCCATTTGTTGTCTATCAATAATGATAAGCTGAGGAAAGCGCGTATCAGGTTTTTCGCTTTTACATTTTTAAACCAAACTATTTTTTACGGTTTTCAAATTCAAAAACCAAAATCGAACCATAATTGAGTAAAACCATTTTATTCGTTTCGGTTTGGATCGGCTTGGTTCCGGTTTTTCCTTGGTTCTTTGTCTTCTCTATTCTTTCCATATCTGGTTTGGTCTGGTTTTTATTTTAAGAACTAAAACCAAATTGCTTTTCACGGTTTGGTTTTTCTAATACAAAACCAACCAAAACAAATAGTTCTACGCTTTAGGTTTGGTTCAACAGATCGGTTTGGTTTCCGATTATTTTGTTCACCCCTAATGATAACCCAATCCGTTTAACTATTATACATGTGTATTAAATC
Organism: Gentiana macrophylla; assembly: GCA_026214975.1. Lineage (NCBI taxonomy): Eukaryota > Viridiplantae > Streptophyta > Magnoliopsida > Gentianales > Gentianaceae > Gentiana > Gentiana macrophylla. Next base: position 129,421,459 of record CM047807.1, on the reverse strand, counting down.
TATCCGTTTTTCTCTTAAACATGATTAGGTTTTTTTTTAAAACTATGAGTTTGTTTTCAAGTCAATTCTTATATCTGCCAAAAAGAAAAAAGTTAGTTCTTATATACCTGACAAATCCTATCCTTATCACAACAAAAGTGTGATAGGGCTATTACAATTTTCTTCCTTAACATGACAATACTAATAAAACAATTTTAAACACATATAGATAATCTATTTTTTTATTTTTAATTTTTTTAACATTATAAATACTTCCTTCAAAAATAATCCATAAAAGAAAACTACTCTCATTACGTTGCAACAATATAGACGACCTTATAAAATGAAGGGACAAAATAACAAAAGAAAGTTATGATATGATTAATATCTTAAGATTAACATTTGTATTCTAACATTCCATCATTATCATATCCTCATAAAATCTAATAAAACATAGTGTAGTTTTTAAGAAATGGGGTTGGGGACAAGTTGGGGTAAGGGTGCGTGGTTGGGGATAAGTGTAGTTCCTAGAAAATGATGTTGGGGATAAGAGGGATAGAGGGTGAGGGTGAGGGTGAGGGTGTGTATGGGAAAAAGTGGGGTTTGAGGACAAGTTGGGGTTAAGGTGGTGTGGGGATAATAGGGTTAGAGGGTATGGATGAGTTTGGTTTTTTAGGTGATTTGAAAAATAGTTTAAAATTGAGGGATAAGTGAGGTAAAATGTAAGGCTTTTGAGAGTTGGGAATAATGGGTAGAGTGTAATGCTGGGTATGGTTAGGAAGGAGGCTAGGGATAGCAAGGGTGCGTCTCATAAATACTATATTTTTTTGAAAAATAAATAACATATTGTTCAGATAAGTAATGCATAAATTGGATAAATCCAATATAATAGACAAGTATTCAACTATAAACAAATTTAAAAAAAAAAGTAGATAAGTAGTCTACTATATTATATAATCGCACGTCTTATATAATATGATTTATTTTCCTACACATTAAAATTAATACTTTATCTTACTATAGTATTTCTCCCCGTGCATCGCACGGGTTTATAACTAGCATAAGGACAGCTTGCTTTGTCCTTTAACTCTATTTTCTTTATATCTATATAGATAGATATGTTGTTTTTAAATTATCGTTGGTTATCGTTGAAAAAAAAAAACTCTTCCTATTGTGTTCATGTTCTGTATAGGTGATTTTATGTACTGATGTTGAGCAGTGACATATTCATGGTAACTGTAATGCTTTCATTTTGCTTCACCCCTTGATATGTTAAAGGATGATGCTTTTGCATTAGGAATTTGTTGTTGTGTTTTCCATAGGAGATGTTTTGTATCGTATTTAGTTGTATTACTCTGCTACAATGGAGTCGTAATTTAATTTAGTAGTGTTGCCATGCAGCCGAGGTTGTCCGCACAATACCATATATACAAAGTTTTCATCGAGGTTCCTCATCAGGTAACAATATGTGGTTTAGTAATTTTTTTTGTTGTTGTTGTTGCTTTTTTAATGCATCTGCTCTTTCATTAGCAACAAAGTCTTCATAGACTATGAAAAGAGAATTTTGCAATCTCTTGATCCGTTGAAAAGTGATTGATGAAACATAAATCCAACCGAAAAGCTCATTTTGTCAATAAAGTCATCAACTCCGTCTTAGGCTAAGGTGGCGTTCGTTGCTGAGGGTAGTATGAAATCACCAAATTACATAGTGTTGATTGGATCGGTAGCATCTTGATGTCTCTTTTGATGGCTCTATCTTAAAAAAAACATGTTCATTTTATGCTAATAATTTTGTAATATGATGGTAGGAAAGTTGGTAATTCTTAGAGAATTTATTATATTAATACTTTATTTTACAAATATTTCATTCTGACATCATTTTATCCTTATAAAATTGTGATTTGGATTGTAATCCAATATAGGATTCTCAAGGTATAAATATGACAAAATAGACTCCATATATTACTGCATAATAAGAATTTGAACAAATGGAAGTATTTTTTTCCTTTTTCTTTCTTTCCGGAATGACGAAAGTTTTACTCCCTCCGTTTTCTTTATCTGTCGCAAAAAGAGGAAACACAGATTAAAAAACTAATTAATATGCCTAAAATATAGAATTGAAAATGTATTTTTTTTATTAAAGTTGTAAATACTTCGTTGGTAAAGGAGTTTTTAGTGTTGGAAATGTAATTTTTTATTAGAGACTGTAAATACTTTATTTGTAAATGAGAAAAAAATAAATAAATGATGCATTGAAAATGTAAAATGACAGATAAATAAAAACATAGAAAATTCTGAAATGTGACGGTTAAAAAAAACGGAGGGAGTATTAAAAGCCGGACTAACACCGGTAAATACAAACACGAAACCGGATGACACCGGGCTAAGTCGGGAACCACCCGAACAAACGCAATCATAAAGAAACCACAACTACAAAGAAACTAAACTAATTATACATCAAAGTAACCTCTCCGATCCGTGCATCACATGGGATTTTTAGTTTCACGTTAATCGTAGAAAGAGGCACCGGTTAAAAATGAAATGAACTCGAAAACAATTAATGAATTTTTTTTTCTAAAGAAATATTTTTTCCCTTCATTTTGTGTCACCCGTGCATTATGCACGGGTTAATGGCTAGTGTATATATATATATATATATATATATATATATATATATATATATATATATATACGAGTGAATTTGATCCAATTACCCATTATTTGACCCATTATCGACCCAAAAACCGGTTTTCCCAAAAAAATTACCCAATTATGGTAAGTAGAATATCATTAATTAATTAATTACTGAGGATCTCACAATTGATTCACAATTAAAAAAATATTTACACACATGTTGATTAAAACAAACACACGCATGTTATTATAATTACCTATTTATGCACACGTTTTAATTACTATCAAAACGTTTGAATTGCAATTTTCGACCTTTTTTTCATTCAATTATATTACAAGTGAATCAATTGCTATATTCGGTTTGCAAGGGTGTTTTCATCATCTTCTTCATCATCATTAAGGTAATTCTTAATCAAATGCATGCATGTGTTTTAATTAAATTATATATAGTCAAATGCATGCATGCATGTTACATTTATGATAGTATATTGTCTATATACTCAAGAATTGCTATTTGTGTTTTAATTTTATTTGTGGTTATTATTTTTGTGTTTTATTTTTGGTTGTTGTTTATTCTGATTGATGAGTTTAAAATTCATGGGATGTTCGATGTGATCATACCGTCTGCATTTACAAGATTGAAGGATTCTTAGGTTGCGCTTATTATCATTTTTAATCTATTCGATCAGGTATCAATTTTTTTATCCATCGCATTATATACGCCTGTCTGGCTACTTTGACACTACATGTTCATCTGTGGTTGCACCACGTTCTGAGATTCGAGATCAAGTTTGAGATCGCCATGAGATACGTTATTTTTAATTGAAGGTTCACCACCATTCCCGTTGTTCATTTGAATCATTTTTATACATATTTTTATCATAAAAACGATTTTAAATTTTGTTGAAATGCATGAGTATGTGTTTAGGTATTCACAATTTCGTTAATTGATTATGATGTCATCAAGTATGTTTAGGTAAAAGCATCCATTCTTTAAGTAAAAATGAAAATATAAAAACTAAATAAATATCAAAAAAACAAATAAGGAATAAATTAAGCCGTAATTAGAAATATCATTTAAATTTTGATTTTTCTTATAAAAATAGGGAATATTTTGCATCTAATTCCATCAAATATTGAATTTAATGCTAAATATTATTGCATTAAATTATAATATTCAAATATTCTTACAAATTGAATTTATCTCATTTTCCTATCTTATTTCACATTAAAAATAACTAAATTCAAAAAACCTACCATAATGATAGGAACAAATCCGCTCACAATCTTCTAATTTTTTGGAAAAAAAAAAGCATCATTATTACAATAACCGCATACTATAATTAGAAAATTATTTAAAATTTGATTTTCCTAATAAAAATAGGGAATAAATCCGCTCACATTAATGCTAATTATTCTTACATTAAATGTGTTTTAAAAAATAATTATATTCAAATTCGCTATTTAAAAAAATATTCATAAATTTATGTCATATCTGGCAATTTAGCCGTCTCAAAATTTTTATAAAAAAAAAAAACAAAACAAAACTACCATAATTACATAATTCACCTACCCTAATTATAAAAATCATTTAAAATTTTATTCTCCTAATAAAAATAGGTAATAAATTCGACCATAATTAAAAAAATCATTTAGAATATGATTATTCTAATAATAATAGGGAATAAATTCATCCATAATTAGAAAGAACATTTAAAATTTGATTTTCTTAATAAAAATAGGGAATATTTCGCATTAAATTCAATCAAATATGGAATTAAATGTGAAATATTTTTTATTTAAATTATAATATTCAAAAAAAATATTAAATCAATTTTACCAATTAATAAAAAATATATTAACATTATATTAAATTCAAAAAAGAAATATTCAGATATTAAATTCATCCCTACAAATTAGATACCTCAATTAATGCTAAATATTGCTTCATTAAATTGTGTTTTTATTTTTTAAAAAACATAATTAGGGATATTTTTCACCTGAATAATTATTCAGACATTAAATACATCCTATATAACTGTCATTATTATAATAACCGCATACCATAATTAGAAAAATTATTTAAAATTTGATTTTCCTAATAAAAATAGGTAATAAATTCGACCATAATTAGAAAAATCATTTAAAATATGATTATTCTAATAATAATAGGGAATAAATTCATCCATAATTATAAAGACATTTAAAATTTGATTTTCTTAATAAAAATAGGGAATATTTCGCATTAAATTCAATCAAATATGGAATTAAAAGTGAAATATTTTTTATTTAAATTATAATATTCAAAAAAAATATTAAATCAATTTTACCAATTAATAAAAAATATCTTAACATTAAATTAAATTCAAAAATGAAATATTCAGACATTAAATTCATCCCCTAAAAATTAGATACCTCAATTAATGCTAAATATTGCTCCATTTAATTATGTTTTTATTTTTCAAAAAACATAATTAGGGATATTTTTCACCTCAATAATTATTCAGACATTAAATACATCCTATATAACTGTCATTATTACAATAACCGCATACCATAATTAGAAAAATTATTTAAAATTTCATTTTTCTAATAAAAATAGGGAATAAATCCGGCTCACATTAATGCTAATTATTCTTACATTAAATGTGCTTTAAAAAATTAATTATATCCAAATTCTCTATTAAAAAAAATATTCATAAATTTATGTCATATCTGGCAATTTAGCCGTCTCAAAATTAAAAAAAAAAAAAAAAAACCTATCATAATTACATAATTCACCTACCCTAATTATAAAAATCATTTAAAATTTTATTCTCCTAATAAAAATAGGTAATACATTTGATCATAATTAGAAAAATCATTTAAAATATGATTATTCTAATAATAGGGAATAAATTCATCCATAATTAGAAAGAACATTTAAAATTTGATTTTCTTAATAAAAATAGGGAATATTTCGCATTAAATTCAATCAAATATGGAATTAAATGTGAAATATTTTTTATTTAAATTATAATATTCAAAACAAATATTAAATCAATTTTAAAAATTAATAAAAAATATCTTAACATTAAATTAAATTCAAAAATGAAATATTCACACATTAAATTCATCCCTACAAATTAGATATCATCAATTAATGCTAAATATTGCTCCATTAAATTATGTTTTTATTTTTCAAAAACAATTTTTCTAATTATGGTATGCTATTTCATTTAATCCCAAATATTCTTACATTCAATTCTTTTTTTAACATTGCACGATTGTTTTTTTTTTATAGTTTTGAATTAACTTTGTTCGGTTTTGTTTTTGCGGCTTTATGTCATTTAATGGGAAATATTCTTGCATTAAATACATCCCATATAAATTATTCACTCCAATTAATACCAAATATTCTTACATTAAATTAAATGTTCAAAAATACCTAAATTAAAAAATGGAATTTAATGCGACATATTTTTACATTAATTTATAATTTGCGAAAATGATAAATTATTTATTCCAGTTAATGAAATATAATTCTAACATTAGATTACAATGTCAAATGATTTTACATTAAATTATATTTTGAAAAATAACAATATTCACGTTTTCCAATTAATTCAAAATATTCTTAAATTAAAGTTATTCTCTGCTAAATAGTCGCTCCATTTAATACCAAATATTCACACAATCAATTATATTTTCAAGAATAACTTACTTCAAATATTTGCAGTGTAATGCAAATGTATTTAGATTAAATAAATATACCATTCAACGTGAAATATTCTTATATTAAATTACATTTTCAAAAGAAAAACAATTTCAAATATGTCAAAAGATAATAATCCTGTAAAACTATTTTAAATTAAATATATGGATCATAAATAAATTCAAATATGTCAGAAAAAAATCATTATGTACAAATTTTTGAGTCTCTATTGATACATAATATTCGAAATTAAATTACATTTTGAAAATAACTAAATTCAAATATGCCAATTAATACGATATATTCTTAAATCAGGTAATTTGCTATGCATTAGCCACATCATTTAATGATGTGGTGGGTATGGTAGGTAGGAAGCGTATTTGAATAAGGTTGGGTAGTGGGTAAGGTATGGTATAATGAGGGGTGGGTAGGGTATGGCAGGGTGATGGGTCAGGTAGGGTAGGGTGAGGTAGTGGGTAGGGTAGGGGTGGTGGTGTGTGGGGTAGGGTGGTATATAAGAGGAGGTAAGTTGAAGTGGTGGGAAATGTAGTGTTCTTTAGGATAGGGTAGGGGTAGAGTAGAGTAGGGTAGGTTGGGGTAGTGGGTAAGGTAAGGTAGGGTAGTGTGGTGGGTAAGATAAGGTGAGAGTGTAATGGTGGGTAGAGTAGGGCAGCAGAGTGGGTAGGGTAGGATGGGGTAGGGTAAGGTGAAGTGGTGGGTAAGGTAGGGTTGGTATGGTAGGGTAGGGTAGGGTAGAGTATGGTAGGATAGGTTGGGGTAGTAGGTAAGGTAAGGTAATGTGGTGTGGTGGGTAAGATAGGGTAGAGTGGAATGGTGGATAGAGTAGGGTAGAGAAGGGTGTGGTGGTGGGTAGGGTTGGGTGGTATGATGAGTAAGGTAGGGTGGTAGGGTGTGGTGGGTAAGGTAGGGTTGGGGAGGGTTGGAGAGGGTTGAGTAGTGTAGGATATGTTGGGGTAGTGGGTAAGGTAAGGTATGGTGGAATGGTGGATAGGGTGGGGTTGGGTGGTAGGTAGGGTACGGTGGGGTGGTGGGTTGGGTAGGGTAGAGAATGGAGGGGTGGGGAAGGTAGGGTGGTATGATGGGTAATGTAGGGTAGGCTAGGGTTGGGGTTAATGAAAGTGGAGCAGAGTAGGTAATGGGTAAGGTAGGTAAGATGTCGAGGGTAAGATATGGTGATATCAGGTAGGGTGGTGGGTAGGGTATGATAGCAGTGGGTAGGGCAGGGTAAGATGGTGGGTAAGGTAGGGTGAAGTGTTGGGTAAGGTAGGGTTGGGGAGGGTATGATAGGTTGGGGTAGTGTGTAAGGTAAGGTATAGTGGTGTGGTGTGGTGGGTAAGATACGGTAAAGTGGAAAGGTGGATAGGGTAGGGTTGGGTGGTGGTAGGGTACCGGTGGGGTGGTGGGTTGGGTAGGATTAGGAAGGAAGGGGTTGTGGGAAGGTGGGGTGGAATGATGAGTAAGGTAGGGTAGGGTAGGGTTGGGGTGGAGTAGAGTAGGTAATGGGTAAGGTAGGTAGGATGTCGAGGGTAAGATATGGTGATATCGGTAGGGTAGGATATGGTGGTGGGTAGGGTATGATATCGGTAGGCATGGCCGGGTGGAAGAGAGATAGGGTGTAATGGGGTATGACGTAGGCCTACTCACCCTTTCGCCTATATCATACGTTATGAACCATATCATACCCTACTCAAGCCAACCTTAATTCACTACATTACTCTATCAATCACTCAATGTGTCATCTTTTATATAATTTGTTTAATTCCAATCTTGCATATTCTATTCAATTCAATTCCTGCGTAACAAATATGCCAATAAAATCTTTTTTTTCATCCTTAAAAAAATTCTTCTATTGAAATATTCGTTCTCCTGTGCAATGCTAAAAGCAATAATATAACCACAATTATTGGCATCAGTATAATTTTTGAACATGTTGTGTGGTCTGTTTTTGATTTTATCTAAGGTAATCACATTGTCATACGTCCCCGTGCAATGCACGGGTTTATGACTAGTATATAATATATAGAGGAAGGGATTTAACCCAATTACCCGATTGACCCGCTCCAAACCTTCAAATGACCCGGTCAAATCTTGGGGATCTCCTAAAAAAACAAAACAAAAAATATATAATAAAAAAACAAACAAACAAACTCGCATATCTCGCAGAAGAGAAAAGACTATCTCTCTGATATACGTATCTCCATCCCAACTGATCCATATCATACCTGATGCAATTCAAAACATTTTAAACTCAGAGCATCTTTTTATCAATTTTGGTAACAAATTTTCTACAAAATCTCCTCCTAAATATATATCTCTGCAAAATTTGGTAACTACTCTTCTCTTTGCTAATATAATCTCAAAGGAGGTTCCCATTTTCCTTATATGCTGCTTACTTTAGTTGTCAGCTATTGTGTCTTTTTTTTCGATCTGCTATATATGCTTTCCCATGATTATTAATTAATTTCTTTTGCTTTGTGTTGTGAGGAATTATGTGTCGTGAGGTTTTACAGTAACTCGCCCAACATTTTCCATTACCATACCTTCGGCTTCGAGAATACGTTTTTCAGACATTTTTTTAGTTAGAACATAAGCATTTATATATGATTTGTGTCTTTTCCTTCTCTTTATGGATTTTGCCTATGCTTTGAAGCTTTAATTTGGCTTGGATTTTGTTTCAAGACATCTTTCAACCTGTTTTTTACAGTCTCATTGTAGTCTTTGTTTTTCAGAGATGAGAGATAGCCAGATAGGAGCTCATGTTTTTACTGATGATCCAACGTATGGGATCTACATTTCGAGACGAAATATCTTCCTTTGAAGGTATTGTCTTTACATCATCGACAGATTTTGGTTTATGCCTTTTTTTTTCTTTTGTTTACAGACCGATATTGCATGTTACTTGATTATTGCATTATTTAGTTACATGATTATTGCATTATTTAGCATATCAATCTTCCAACTACAAAGGTTTTTATCATGGACACAGTTTGTGAGATCTACTTATAATTTAAACTGCACAAAGGTTTTTATCATGGACACAGTTTGTGAGATCTACTTATAATTTAAACTGCAAAGTTAAAAAAAATCTGGGAAAAAAATAAAAATGTTGGTAGTGGGATTTGAACTTACAACCTAGAATTATGGAGACTGAAAAGGGTTTGTTCTTAAACCACTAGGATATAAGGTTTTTTGTTTAAAAAAAAAGACACATAACATACTAATATTAACACTACTACTAATACAATAATAAAAATATGGAAATTTGGAGACCATATATGGGGAAGTCTTGACAACATTTGGGGGGCTTGAGACCACCCTAGCTATAGGGTGGTTCCGCCCCTGGTCTTTTCTATAATTGTCCGCAGTTTTAAATATTGTAGGTGCAATGAATGGGTGTCCAGAAGTACTGCTTGGCTTGCTATATACACGTTGGAGGACTTGGACGGTCATATGACCAATCTTTGATGTTCATATAAAAAAGATTGGTCTGCATGTTTTACACATGCACTTTGTAAGTAAATGTTTAGACCATTTAACATGCAGGTGGGAGAGCTATTCACCATGTACTCATACAGATTATTTGATTATGAAATGAGTTATTTTGTCAGGCACTTTGTTACACTTCATTGCCCGTTGCAAACGGATGGTTATGTGTGTGTGTCAAGCTGCTCAAGCACTTTTTGTAATTGGATGCGGTTTCTTCCGCGGGTTTGAGGTTTTGACCATATTCTTGCTTATTAGATTAATTCAACCATCATTCCCTTTTGGGTTGTTGATGTGTATGTAGTAGTTTGGGTTTGTGTGTTTTGGTCTTAGATTGTCGAGGGCAATCGCTTTTGGCTTCATATGATGACCACAAAAGTTTCAGGTAAGTATGCATAGATGTGGTGTAATAATATTACTTTGAGTTGAAAATACATATTATTTGTCAATTAGTATTCACATTATACGTAGTACATTATACTTTTGTTATTAATGTGATCAGGTCCCAAAGAGCTTCCTTGCTAATTATATCGTCAATCGACTATTGTATTTTTCATAAACTAAAGGCATTTTCCATGTCTCCTATTTCTGGTTGAAATGGCCGGGACTTGGTTTTGTTTATAGGTGGGTTGGAAAAATAGAAGTTGCGTTCGAAGAGTAAATTCTCTGATGGTCCACGACGCTAGGCTTTAGAGCCTGTTGTTAATATAATGCAAAAAGTGTTGTACTTTCGGGCTTTATTAGTTTATATTTTTATTAGTATGTTTGATTGTTTGGGTTTTTTTATACATGTTGTTTCTTTGGTTTCAACCTATACCAGATTTCCCTTGGTGTTTACTAGGGCTGTAAATGAACCTAAGTATTCGATTCGATCCGGAGTATTCGGCTCGAAAAAGCTCGATTCGGGCTCGTTTCGTGGGTTCGAACTTGAGCGAACCTTACAAATTAGATATTCGGTGGTCGAGCCGAACATGTTCGAACATGTTCGGCTCGGATATCATAAATTCATATCTGATTCGAGCCGAACATGTTTTTAAAACCGAGCGAACATGTTACGATTTTTTTAAAACCGATTCGAGCGAACATGTTCGAACGGTTCGACATGTTCGAGCGAACCGAGCCGAGCTTTTTTCCCAAATACCGACCGACCCGAAGTGAATAATGAAAATATAAGGCTCGGCCATTTTGAGCCGAGCCGAGCCTAGCCTAAGGTTCGAACACACCGAGCGAGCCGAAACCTCGCCAGGGTTCGGTAGGTTCGCTTCGCTTCTGAGCCTAGTGTTTACATATTGAACTTTCTACGTTTTCTTTCAATATAGACGGAAAACCATGTTTACAGTCCAGTATGTTTCTGAATATTGGTGGTATAAAACTGTTGGACTTATTTCTATGTTTTGATGATGAGTGCGGACCATTTGTTATAGTACAAAGGCAAAAGATGTCTCAGATCAAATGTATAGGTTTATTAGAGTTTGATCTTTGACTAGGTTTGATCAAACAAGACCGTAATAGTCAATCGATATATATCGGCCAGACCAGATCCCCAGTCGAAGAAGGTAGATAGGTCGATTAGACTAGTCAGAACCTCGCCAAGATCGAAAGGTGAGGGCTCAAACTCGATGAAATGAAGGCTAAGGGATCAAACTTAGTGATTATAGTCAAGGATATGCAATCGAGAATTTAGGCAAGTCTGTGATGACTAAATCGATTACATATACCTTGTGTAGAAGGTCTAAGTTCCATAAGTTGGATGAGTTTGAAACTTGGTTATAATTAAAAGGTGTAATCTAACTTCACAAATAAAAGTTAGATAAAAGAAATCAGCTGCATTGTATTTGATACACAAAGAAAATTCGTTTCAAACAGATCGATGAACTCTTGATAATATACCTCGGATATTTCAAGATTACATGGATAAGGACAACCAACTACCTCGATTTATCAAACAAATCAATGCATTTGAGATTAAAAGGACGTTGGGATGATTCCGGACTTTATCCAATGGTTATAAGTCAAAGGGTGACATGATGGATTGTCAAAAGGATTCGACGATGTCACCCCATGAATAGTGATGTAAAGCAAGTCAAATGGGACAAAACCAGGAACGGTTATATTTGAATTTCAAATAGAAGTCACATGCATTTCCACCTATAAATAGAGGACTTTCAACTCGGAAGAAGATGATGATTGATGAATTTTAAGAGAAAAATATAAGAGATAATTCGAATTTGCAAGAACACCTCTTGAACCTCACCGAGCTTAACTCATACCGATCCAGAGAAAATCTTCAAGTGTATTATGTATTCAAGCCGCATCAAGTTTACACACAAGAAGGCGCAAGTCTGCCGATTATATCATCCTAATCAAGGCTGCTTTGCAAATGAATCATTTACTTGATTCAATCCTTATTTTACAAAGAAACTCACAAGACAGTGAAGCATCTGTTTGAGTGTGAAAGATCGTTGTTTGTGGTGGAGTGGTGAAGAGGCAATCCTACCCTTCAAGGACCAAGTGGAAGACTTTGGAGCAAAGAATCCTACCTGCTCCTAGTTTTGGTTTGTGAAGCCATAGTCATTGGTGAAGGACAAGCAACTTAAGAATCTTTGTAGCAACTACATCAAAGATCTCTAGTGAATTACCTCCAACATCACAGGAGAAGAGTGGGTGGACGAGATTACACCACCTAGAACCACTATAAAATCCGCCTATTTACTTTCTCGCACTTACATTCTCGCATTTAGTTTATTATAGACATCAAACTACTGAATCTAGCAACTGAACTCACACATACACTACTGAGTATCTAATACTTAGTATCATATTTAACAACAAGTAACAAGGCTTTATTTTTGATATAATTCCACAAGACAAATTCAAGATAAACTCATCCATCAATAGACTCATGTGTATCAAGAGCTCTCTTGAGGTATCGCCAGACTATTGAGGTATCGGTGAGTCTTTGAAGTTCTTGAGTTTGTTAACTTCAAAAAGTTTTAAGTGTTAAGTTTATTCACACACCCCCCCCCCTCTAAACTTAACCAAAGCATTTTCAAGGGACCAACATAAACAATACAAAAAATACAATGCATCTTAGTTAATTTGCTTTAAATGCGTCTATTTAAATTTGTTGTTTTTAAACCATAGGACAATGTAACTCCCTCTTTGTTCTAAGGTTTGCTGAAATCAACTTGATGTTTCAATGTCTCTCTATTTATGCATGGTTATAAAGTAATTAACAATCAGAATTTGGCTGTACCAGTGCACCATATCGATACAAGGACATGTTCGCAGATGTCGACTTGGATGTAGTAAGGTATTTTGTTGAAAGATGTTTCGGGATGGGGGTTTGGTAGTGGGTGGAGGGGATGGGTGATGCTGAGGTAATTTTATATTGTGGTGTATGTACACCATACCAAATGTTGTGTGTACATATATGTTAATAATTTGTCGGATATACGATAATCGCTAATATGTAAGGATTTTCATTTGAAACATACGAGAATATAAACATTCATATATTTACATTGTTTGTCCAAATTTATTACTCTTTTATAAATTCAATAACCCCGTGCATGACACGGGTTTTAGACTAGATATCTATATCTATATATCATATATACACGAAGGGATTTAACCCAATTACGGAATTTCGACCCATTGACCACAAATCGACCCGCTTTATACACGCTACAAAAAAAAAACCCACGCTACAAAAAAAAAACAAAAAAACAAAAAATTGAAAAATAGCCAACATTATCCCACGAAAATTTGAACACCTAATTTGAACTTCCAACCACCCTCCATTATCCCCATTTTATCTCCTCACTCTTGGCTTATAACTATTTTTCAGCCAAACAAAATAAAAAACCAAAATAAAAAAACCTGGAAGATGTTACGAAAAAAAAATCTAAAAACAAACTACCGAGTCCAATATGTATCTAGCTCTTAAAAATTTGAAAAATAGAAAGAAAAAAAAAAAGAGAAAACCGAAAATCTGAAAAATAGCCAACATTATCCCACGAAAATTTGAACACCAAATTTGAACTTACAACCACCCTCCATTATCCCCATTTTATCACCTCGCTCTTGGCTTATAACTATTTTTCAGCCAAAAAAATAAAATAAACATAAATAAAAAAAAACGAAAAAAATAATATCATTTTTTGAGCAAGGTTTTGAATAAAACAGTTAATTAAATAAAATAATATCTCCTCTTGATAATCTATTGTTAAAACCGAAAAAACAAAAAAAAACAAAACAACCGCTTTATGTATGCTAGGAAAAAAAAACAAATTTCACGCAAGTAGGTAGGAAGCGTATTTAAATAAGGTGGGGCGGTGGGTAAGGTATGATATGATGGGGTGGAGGGTAGGGTATGGTAGGGTGGGGTTGTGGGTATGAGAGGTAAGGGTTGTGGTGGTGGTGGTGGTGGGTAAGGTGTGGTAGGGTAGGTAGGGTGAAGTGATGGGTTGGTAGGGTAGGGGTGGGTGATAGTGGAATAGAGTAGGTAATGAGTAAGATAGGTAGGATGTCGAGGGTAAGTCACGTGGTGAGTTGCTCCTGTGTCAATAATCAATGCAGAGCTACCTGTCAAGCGATCATGTTGTTTTGGAAGGCTTAAAAGGTCCAAGATTCCCTGCCATTGGTCTGGTGTAATATTGACCAACCCGGATTGGTCTAAATTGCTTGTCTGAGCCGAAGTGGTGGGCTGAGTCGAGCCCACTGAACCACCTGCTACAATTCTGGTCACCGACGGGTGTGAGGGGCTATAGCTTGCTCCTCTTCCCCGTCCATCTCCATCGTCGGTCACTGCCATGCTTGATGCAGTCACGGACGATTCAGGGAAATTGAACCGCCCAAAATAAAATTCCACCGTTCAGATTGTAAAAGGTAAATATAAAATTATCCTCCAAATTTCGTCCACGATAGAGTCCGTTTCGATATCCGATCGTTGCCGGAAAAACTCTTTGAAACAGAGAAAAATACCCAAATAATTCGATTCGGTCGTGGGACGATTATGCGAAATTGAACCGTCCAAACAAAATTTCCACCGTTCCGATTGTAGGAAAAGGTGAAACGAACAATCTGTCAAATTTTCATCACGATCGGAATCCGTTTTGATATCCGATCGTCACCGGAAAATTTCTGCAAAACAGAAAAATTCCCAACGAATTCAGTTCGGTCGTGGGACGATTATACGAAATTGAACCGTCCAAACAATATTTCCACCGTTCAGATTGTAGGAGAAGATGAAACGAACAATCTGTCAAAATTTCATCACGATCGGAATCCGTTTCGATAGCCGGTCATCACCGGAAAAGTTCTGCAAAACACAAAACCAACCTGTGATTTTTATTTATTTTTTCTTCTTTGAACCTTGCTCTGATACCATGAAAAGTTTTGATGAATATATTTTTGTCTCCCATCATCAATCACATAGTACAATAATTATAGCTACCTTTAGGGCTTCTACCTCTAAACCAAATATTCAAACTACTCTTACTAATTTAATATACTAATATCAATATTTCCCATAACACATAATATTTTCCATATCGTAATAAAGTCAACCAAACAATTAAGCGTCCACTACTCATATGCATAAGGGAAAAAAAACCACATATTAGAGCACCTTCAACGGGAGGTTTATGTTTTTTTAAAACTTTATGAAAGCTTTACATCATAGAGATATGTTGAGTAGGCAAAGGTTTTTACAAAAGGTTGATCTGCCTCCACCGGTTCATTATTGCCGGCCGGAGGTTGGACCATTAAATGCTGCAAAGTGGCAGCAGATAGACGCGTTCTTTTCTTTCTTTCAATGTCTTTTTTTTTTGGGCAAAAGTGAATTTTTTGGGTATAATATATTTTATTTAATCCTCATTAATAAATATTTATATTGACAATAAATATAGTATTTTTTTTCATCACACGTAATAATTTTTTGTCGCACATTACTAAAAAAACATTAGTTTTAATTATTATGTGTAATAATGTTATACATAGTTTTGAGAAAAAAAATTTAAATTCATTTTATGAAATAATAAAATATTTATAAAGTGGTCCATGTTATAAAGTTATTAAAGGTTTTTGTAAAGTTTTAATAGGTTTATGTAAAGGTTTATAGCATGATGATGTGGCACTGTAAAAAGTTTTATGACTAAATAATTAGATGCATGTTTATATCACTTTCTTTGTTTCCATAATACTGTATCTCATACTCCCTCCTGATACGCAAAACCCGCAAAAGAGCCTACGGGTCCACATTTCGGTTTGAACGATGGCCCAATAACGGATAGAGCCCCGGGCCCAATGAGTCCACACCAACCTAAGCCGGATCGGGTCGGGTAAAGTCTCAGCTTGACTAGAGCCTCCGTGATCTACATCATTGGACAGGCAAACGGGCTCAAACCAACAGGCCTTCAGTCCACCTCATATGGTGCGAATCCAAACAAGGGGGCGGTCAATCCGCCCTTCACACCGCAAGTCCGCTAGCTCGGACCAAACCCGGTCAACTAGGCGAACATGTTTCTACATGACAATGGCCAAGTGTTGGGTCCGCCTCTTGCGAGTCCGCCAAGACAGGTGTCTAGTCTAGTTAGAGTCACATCACACTTTATTACGTCTTGTCGTCATTAGCCTAATTAGCGATTCGCTTTATATATGTGGGCTCAATGTAAATCATTTATCATCTTGAAATATACAAAGAAGACCCGACTCGTCAATTTGTCGAATATTGAGTCCGATGTCTTGATCTTCAGATAATCTTCATAAATTTCTTGATCGCCTGCGTGCACCACCAAAGATAATCACACTTAAATAGCCAGATATCCACCTTAAATCACCGTTACCGCCACCGTGATGATTCTGACATTATCACCTCTGTTTCAAAATAACTGATGCAGTTGACAAAAACACATATATTAAAGATGTGAGTTAATATTTTAATTTAAATGTCAAAATAACTATAAAAAAACCTAGTCTATGATTAAGACAATATGATTTTTATTCTCCCGTTTTCTAATTAATAAGAGTGGATATATTCCCTCTAGTTTTTTAAATGTCATTTTTGAGAATTTACTTTCTCACGTTTATGAATCACTAGCAATAAACCCGTGCATAATGCACATGTAATTTATTTTTGTGGCTGAAAGATTAAAACTAATGTACTAATAATAAAATTATTAATAGGTTATATGGAATGCTTTTTTGAATGGGATGAAACATAGTGCAAAGTATTAGCATGAAGTAAAACATCTCATCCTCGTCATCATCGTACCCATCGATTCATCTTAGCCTCTTATGGTTTCAATGCTTTATTCATCTAACTACAAATTGATCTTCATGCCAACATTGTCCCATAGCCAAACGTCGAGATGTATCCAATAAAAAAAGATAAGTTGCCATATAGGTACTATTGTTAAATGCATACACTTTTATCATCAAAATGACCTATATTTGAATAAAGCAACCTTAATAAAACAACTATATTTCGTCCCAAAAAAAAAAAGAAATCACTATTAATACTATTACAATAAATCATTACAATCTTGTTTACCCACATTGAATGTCAAATTCAGGTGACAAACGAACACATGCCTTCTTCGTTTCATCAAACCTATAAAGAAGAAATAATGGTTATAATCGCTCCTCATGAATCAAACAGGATAGACATTGGCCTACTTACATTTATTCTTTGCAAGCATTTTGTGTACGTTTAACGGTATTTACTATTTTATGAGGAAACGTTTGCGACATTACTGGCAACATGGACTTTTGCCTACTTACATTGGCATACGAAAGGCCTATCGCTATATTAAACGGAAACATGTGTAGTAGGCAGAGACATATTTAATATTGCTGACTCGTTTTCAGAAAGAGAATTTCAAACACTGTGTAGATATCATGGATTATCACTGATGGTTGAATTCACTTGACTCACTTAATGGAGATCAATGAACATATGAATCAACCTCCGTTTGGTGAGTCACAACGCATTCTTTCTTTCACATTAAGGAGAAACTCATAAAAAGTCTCTCATCAAAAGTGTACAATGACTTGAAATATTTTGGGCGATATAAAAAATGATCGGTTATTCAATTTAATACTAACACCGATTTAGTTGATATGATTTTTTCACCTCAAAAGTTATAGCATTAAACTGAAATTTAGTAAAGTAGCCATAAAATATGCTGAAAAGTGAATAGTATTTCAAATCAACAACAGATACATAAAAATAAAAAAGTTAGAAAGGACAAACATTTCCAAGGAAGGGCCGGAAAGAATAGCTTACCTTCTCGGCGAGTTGTCTATTTTTTTTTATTTTAAACCATCAATGCTATTAACACGTTTTTGTTTTTTAGATCTCACCAAATCTTTTTTTTTTTCCGCATAATAGATCTCACCAAATCTTCATTTTAGTTTTGGAATTTTTTTTTTAACTGAACGACGTTTATTTGGAAGGGAAAAAAAAGGGATTTGCGAGTAAAAATGGGTTATTTTACGGGCTTGGGTTAAAATTACGGGTAATTGGGTTAAAAGTGTTCTTCTTTATATATATATCTTAGTTTAATAACTCGCGATCTTGACGGAGACGTATTTACAACGTAATTACATTCAATTAATACGCATAATATGTCTTTACAAAACAATGACAACACAATATGTCTAAAAATTATGCTGATACAATAAATATGATTATATTTCGCTTAAGATCGCACAGTAAAATATACATTTTGAAAAGAAGGTTTTTTGAAGAATCAAGACTTTATTTGGCATTTTTATTACTACGCGAATGAAATGGAATGTAATAAAATAATAGGAATGAAATGAAATAAGTTAATTTATTATCTGCGTTGGGAATGTGAGAAAATGAAATGAAACAATTTATATAAAAGTATGCATTGAGTGATGAGTAAGGTATGGTAGTGAATTAAGGTGGTTTGGAGTAGGGTATGTTATGGTTATAAATTAGGATATGGTGGAAGGGGTTGGGTTAGGTCGGGTGGGGTGAGGTAGAGTGGGGTGGGAGTAGCCTCTACGTCATACCCCATCGCACCCTACCTCTCTTCCCACCCCGCCTACCCACAACCCCACCCTACCTTTCGTGATTAAATAAATGATTTTCTTTATCATAATTGTATTAAGCAAGAAAAAATATTCTGCATTAAGTGGCATGAGTAATTTATAATTGATTTATTTATTTTTCAAAATATAATGTAATCTAAGAATGTTTGATATTATTGTAGGAAATTATTGTTAGGCTATTATGCATTATTTGACATTATATTTGACATGTAAGCTCAAGAGATATTTCAAAATGTAATGTAATTTAAGAATGATTGGTATTAATTGAGATGTATTATAAATATGGTATGATTATTTTTATACGTCAAAGTAATTGTAGTTTATAATCGATTTTTTTATAGCGTGTATTATATCTTCATAATAGCAACATGATATTAAAATTTTAATAAATAAAATAATAGTATGACATATAAAACTTAACAACTCATATAACTATTATAGCATAAAATGTAAATCAAAATTACTCAGTTTTAATGTTTGGAATTTAGTTTCTTATTACTAATATAAAAAAAGAATTTAGTATCCAAAAAAAATTTGAAAGTCATAAATAAAAGTAAAAAAATGAAAAATCATTAATGGAATCCTCAACCAATAACTATAGGGATTTCCTTTGTAATTTTGGTGGTCAACACATAGTCAAGATCAATTGTTCAAGAAAAAAAAAAGTAACGGTTTTGATTTTATTTCTCAGCCATCTAAGCATACCCATTGATGTAAATACATGAGAAAAAATGTCAATAAAAAGGTGATGACATAATATGAATACATAATATGAATACATTTATTGGTGTATATTATGTATTAATATTGCATATATTTTTTTATCTATTTAATAATTAGATGATACATATTAAATCGTAATTGATACTGTGAGAGGTGTATACATTGTATTAATATAATATGAACACATTTTTTTAGGCGATAATATGAACACATTTATTATGTGTATTCTATATTATTGCATATATTCTTTCTATTATTGGTTTTTTTAATTATTTGTATTTTTTTAAATTATTTTTTAGGCAATAATTGTTTTTTTAATGTAATATGAACACATTATTATGCTCCCCTTCCATACATCATTGGCTGCAAAACCAAAGAAATGATATTGCATAATGAAGAAACGTCAGAAATAAAACTACTCCTAAAATCTAACAACAAAAACAAAATATGAAAAATCATTAATGGAATCCTCAACCAATAACTATAGGGATTTCCTTTTGTAATTTTGGTGGTCGACACATAGTCTAGCATCAATTGTTCAAGAAAAAAAAATTGCGGTTTTTTTGAAAGATCATTAATCAATAATCAATTATGGATTTTATTTTCGACTTTATTATTTTTTTCTATATTTATTTTTTTCAAATATGTCATTTTATTTTACACAAAATTATTGTAATTAGGAAAAAAAATTATTTGATAAGTAAAAATATATTGCTTGATTGTCTATTAATTATGATTGATTTTCATATTTATCAATTATTATTATATACTATAGATATCATGTAGTCGATTAATAAAAAAACTTTCTTATTTTGAAAATAAGGAAAAGTGAAAATACAAACTCAGTTAGTCTTATTTTCAACCTGTAGGTTTCTTCAAAAGCTTGGCCTTTAAAAAAACAATAGAGAAACATGTACGATACAAAAAGAATTATAAAAAAGAAACAATAATAAAACACCAATCATAACACGATTAAATACGGTTGAACACCTATTTACCTTTTTCAATTGCCAAAAAGGTTTGAATCAAAGCCAAAAGTAGGATGAAGAAAACATGTACGATACAAAAAGAATTATAAAAAAGAAACAACAATAAAACACCAACCATAACACGATTAAATACGGTTGAACATCGGTTTACCTTTTTCAATTGCCAAAAAGGTTTGAATCAAAGTCAAAAGTGTGAGATACGATTCTAGAGATAACCTACCAAAGAAATTTAAAGAAGGTAAATGATATATATTTAACCTACCAAAGAAAAAAAAAAGCAAGGAATAAGAAATGTACCTGGAAAAATGCGGCAGAAAGGGTTCTTGGAGAAATGGGAAATGAAAAAAAAAAAAAAAAAAAAAAGATGCAGAAAGGTTCTTGGAGAAATGGGAAATGAAAAAAAAAAGATGGAATAAGAAATGTATATATAAATGGGTTGGCATGATTTTGGGTTCTCATGTATATTTGGCATGTATATAAAGATGGAATATTTTATTGTTTTTTTTTATGGCAACTAATTAATACCCAATATTTTTTTTACCGGGTTTGGGTCGGGTAATTAACGAAAACGGGTTAAATCCCCCTCCTCTATATATTATATATAGATAGATACTAGCCAATAACCCGTGCATTGCACGGAGACGTATGACAATGTAATTACATTCAATTAATATGCATAATATGTACTACAAAATGAAGATCTTTCAAACTTACTATAATATTCTACAAATTATATAAAATATGACACATTGAGTGATGAGTAAAGCAGGATAGTGAATTAATGTTAGCTGGAGTAGGGTATGGTATGGTTCATAAGGTAGGATTAATGTTTGAGTGGCTTGTTGATCCTCAGGAAATTGTTCAATGTCCCATTGGCTTGCCGGATGGGACTTCGTTGTTTGCAACTCATACTGGATCTATTATCTTGTCGGGAAATTTACGGCTTATGAATGTTTTATATGTACCGAAATTAACTTGTAACTTGCTTTCGGCCTCTCAATTCTTGGATGAACATCGTTGTGTTATGCAGATCACTGCTCGTTTATGTGTTATGCAGGACCAAGTGACGATGACACTGATTGGATTGGGTGAGCGTGTGGATGGACTTTTTCTATTCTTGGGAGTTCTAGAGGTTCGGGTTCTAGCAGTTGATGGTGGGATGATCGGGATTTGTGGCACCGGCGTTTGGGACACCCATCGAGAAAGGTACTTCGGCGGCAGTGCCTAATATTTCTATTTCCCAACATTTAAATAAAGATGGATGTGATATTTGTTTTCGGGCAAAACAGCACCGTGAACCTTTTCCCCTTAGTGAAAATAAAGCTAGTCGTATTCTTGAGTTGATACATTGCGATTTATGGGGTCCCTATAGTGTTCCCTCGACATGTGGAGCTACTTATTTTTTAACTATTGTGGATGACTACTCTCGCGCGGTTTGGATTTATTTATTTTTAAATAAAATGGAGGTTGAAACCGTTTTTCTGGATTTTGTCGCTTTGATTTCTCGTCAGTTGGAGGTTACGATTAAAAGAGTTCGCAGTGACATTGGGACGGAGTTTAGGCCTTTGCTTCCTTATTTTCGTAAAGAAGGTATAATTTTTGAAACTTCATGTGTTGGTACTCCGCAGTAGAATGGAAGAGTAGAATGTAAGCATCAACACATCCTAAATGTTGCACGAGCCCTTAGGATTGATGGTCATTTACCCCTTAAGTTCTAGGGAGAGTGTGTTATGGCGGCTGCCCATATAATTAACCAAACCCCGTCAAGTATTTTGAACTACAAAATACCTTATGAGACTCTATTTCACAAAGAACCGGATTTATCGATGCTTAGAATTTTGGGGTGTTTGGGTTATGCCCACGACCATCGCCCCTCACATAAATTTGCCAGCCGTAGTCGTAAGTGTGTGTTCTTAGGGTATCCTTTTGGGAAGAAGGGATGGATCCTATACGACCTTGATTCGGAGGAAATTTTTGTATCCCGAGATGTCAGATTTTATGAGCATGTTTTTCCGTTTTCTCACCAGACCGAGGGTAGTGTGCCTTCGCTTCTCCCTTATCCCATGTTTGATAATGTTGATATAAACGATTCCGGGTTCGAACTCCCTCCTGCTTCTTCCGGGGCTCCACCATTGCCAGATTCTCCGGTTGAGGGGGGGACGACAGTGACGGATGTAATAAATGACGTTCCGGGCAGTGATGCCGCACCTTCGCCACAACCACGACATCCAGGCAATGGTGTGTAGGAATTAGGCAGAGGTTGACGACAGAAATTCCCAAACTCACGGTTTCAAGACTACGTGACTCATACTTTGATCGAGCAGAAAAGTCCCCCTCCACGCTCTTCCTCTCCGTCAGCGCCCTCAGGTACTCCGTATCCTCTTATGCATTTTATTAGTTATGATCGGTTTTCTGATAAGCACCGCAAGTATCTTGCAGCCATTATAGTTGGGAATCCTCCGAAGTCCTTTAAGGAGGCAGTTAAACATGAGGGTTGGCGTCGGGCCATGGCGAGAAGAAATTCGAGGCTTTGGAAAACCGAGTGCGTGGGAGTTACACCCTCTTCCTCCCAGGAAGAAGGCATTGGGAAGTAAATGGGTGTATACTGAGAAATATGATGAGCATGGAGTTTTGCAGCGGTTGAAAGCACGATTGGTGGCGTTTGGGCATCATCAAGAGGAAGGTATTGATTATACCGAGACGTTCGCCCCTGTGGCGAAGATGGTTACTGTTCGCACATTCCTCAGTGTTGTGGCGGTTAAACAGTGGGAGATTCACCAGATGGATGTCCATAACGCGTTTCTGCATGGTGATTTACAGGAGTAAATCTATATGAAAATACCTCCCGGTTTTGAGAAGAAGGATCCGAACTTGGTGTGCAAGATGCGTAAATCGTTGTATGGATTGAAACAGGCACCGAGATGTTGGTTTGCAAAGCTTGCTTCCGCTTTGCGTGAGTATGGTTTTCGTCAATCATATTCGGATTACTCATTGTTTGCCTTACATCGGGGTGGTATTCAGCTTAGTGTTCTTGGGTATGTCGATGATATGATCATAGCTGGTAATGATAAAGTTGCAATGACGATTTTTAAGGAATATTTGGGGAAGTGTTTTAAGATGAAGGACCTTGGGGTTCTGAAATATTTTCTTGGATCGAGGTGGCACGGAACAAGGAGGGGATTTTCTTGAATCAGAGGAAGTATGCCCTTGACATTATTCATGAAACCGGTTTACTTGGGAGCAAGACGGCTGATTTCCCGATAGAGCAGAATCACAAGTTGGCTCTTGCTTCTGGCACGTTGTTGAGTAATCCAGGGCCTTATCGTCGGTTTATTGGACGTATTATATATCTTGGAGTTACCCAACCCGATCTGGCATATTCTCTTCATGTGTTGTCTCAATTTATGCAGGCACCTTGGGTTGATCATTGAGAGGCAACCTTGCGCCTGGTTCGTTATTTGAAGAAACATCCCGGACAAGGCATCTTGCTACGGTCTGACAGTTCTCTTACTCTCGAGGTTTGGTGTGACTCTGATTGGGCGAGTTGCCCTCTTTCCCGACGTTCATTCAGTGGTTGGTTTGTTTTTCTTGGTCTTTCGCCTATATCCTGGAAATCCAAGAAACAAACCACGGTTTCTCGGTCCTCGGCCGAAGAGTAATATCGATCTATGGCGGAGATTACATGTGAATTGAAGTGGTTGAAACAGTTACTGGCTGAGCTCGGGGTCCGCCACCCCCCAGGGATACGACTCTTTTGTGATAGCCAATCGGCACTTCATATTGCGCAGAATCCGGTGTTTCACGAACGCACGAAGCATATCGAGGCAGACTGTCACTTTGTGCGTGATGCTATCACGGATGGCTTGATTCTTCCTTCGTAAGTTCCTACGAAGCATCAATTGGCAGATATCTTTACGAAGGCGCTGGGTCGGCAATAGTACGAGTATTTGTTACGCAAGTTGGCGCTCGAGATCTTCACGCCCCACTGGAGTGGGAAGTATATTACGATATGGAAAATATTATGTGTTATGGAAAATATTGATATTAGTATATTAAATTAGTAAGGGTAGTTTGGATATTTGGTTTAGAGGTAGAAGCCCTAAAGGTGGCTATAAATATTGTATTATGTGATTGATGATGGGAGACAAAAATATATTAATCAAAACTTTTCAGACTTCAATTAATAATATAATTTGTTCTCACTAAGAAAAAAAATTCACCTTCAAAAAAAATAGGGACATGTTAATGTTTTAATTTTAATAATACCATGATTAAAAAAATATCTTTAAATATATACAGTAAATAATTCAGTCCTATTATTAACCTCTTACATACTACTCTATAATTGTTGTGGTGCCCCAAATAAATTTACAAAGGTTGTTGTAGATGCAAAATTAAATAAAAAATGGTCATCGATATAAATTCAGGTAATTCATTTCTTTATTCTCCCGCAAAAAAAAAATGTCTTTATCCAGAAAATCTTCATTATTATTTTTATTTAAAAAAATTATGAGTAAAAGAAATGATGAAACAGAGCTGCTATTGCAGGTAATGTAGTATAAAAAAAGTCATAGAGATAAGATAAGGAAACGATAAAACAACGACTGCACGATGTTTGGACCTTATAATAATCCTTAATAAAGTTTCGTTCCACTATTTGTTTATTTTCTTTTACTGACATGAGAATAAATGTTTTTTTTTTTTTTGAAGTGTAAAAAAGGAAAAAAAGAAAAGAAAAAAAAAATCTGTGCATTTAAAATATATTATTTCCATCACTTAATTTGAAAAAAGAAAGAGGATGGATAACCATATTTACTTTGGAAACAGTTATTCTCCTATAAATACTAAAATGGTACAAGAAACAAGTTTATGATCTCGATGTAAATTGTCTAAATACATTAATCAATAATCTTTCCTTATCTAAAAACAGTTAAACCCTAACCATAAGGGCACAGGAATTTGGCACAAAAAGCGCATAGAATAGACTTAGTTTGTGTGTATTCTGTACAGTTTTCTGTGCATCTTATCTATCTTATCTGTGTCAATGCCATTTATAGTTTTCCTTCATCGAATTAGGCGATCGACATCTTCCGATATTGGATTCATTTTGCGAGACTCTTCACAAGATTCGGCCTGAGTCGCCCCTTGACACGCGGGTTAGCGAGTTCTAAAACGCTTTCGGTGCTTCGGAACAAGTGGGCCCCGATGGCCTTTTGCGTATCGTTTAAGGTATTATTCACTTTAAATTTCTTATTCTTGTTGAAGTTTCTTGTGTCTCTGACCCTAGCCCGTTATTCATAACTGGATGTACCACTGTCAGAAACTGATTGTTGTTTTTACAGCTGGAGACGGATTCAAAGATCCTAATAGAGAAGGCGTCAATGGCCATGAAAAAGTACAAGGTACATATGGTTGTAGCCAATGAGCTTTCAACACGTAAAGAGGAAGTAATAGTTGTTGCTGAGAGCGGAAACATTGTTGTTCGTCGTCGTCAGCAGGAAGGTGCTGATGTGGAGGATCCGCTCATCAAATTAATTGCAGAAAGACATACCGCTTATATACATACCGCTTAATCATGGTTTATTGATGATGATGGAGAAGAAGAATAGCAGTACATAGTCTTTTTCTTGGTCTTTCTTTTGAATGTGCATGCATCTGCATAATTACAGACTATACAATTTTGAAACACCATTTTGAAAAAGATCATTAGTTTTGTTTCGCGTATAAAATTAATCTTAGCCTTACGCCCTTACCACATGTTAAACAACTGTTGGGTAGAAACGTCATTTTTATTGACTATCGTTATACACAATGAACGTGACCGCCAATGACATTTTCCACCATTGTCACAATGATTGATGTTCATGTAAGGCAGATAGTGTCAATTCCTACCATTGTCATCTTGATTGATATTCCTGCCTGTAACATACGAAACTTCAATGCCGATGACTATTCATCACGTGTTAAAAATCTGTTTGATAGAAATGTCGTTGTTAGTCATTCTTGTATAACACGAGAAACGTCACTTTGACTTGATGTTCCTGTAAGTTCGGAATCGTCACTATCAATAACTATTCTTCTTGCAAAAACCCGAAACATTTTTGTGATGTAATATAGGACCTCATTTGAAATAGAGGTTATTCTTTGCACGACAAATGTTCTCCTCGTTATTGGTGCATCACAACATTTTCACAGAATCGACTATGCAGGAAGTCTCATATTGACTATAGATTCGAACTTTCTAGTGTGGGGTAGTCGTAGAGAGGTAGTGCGGTACATCGGTAGAGTCGTGATGGTACAAAAGAGAGAAAGCCATTTTAACAAAGATCGTAACATGGATGGACCATTTTGATCGTCTCTTTCTTTAGCTATCCAAGGTAAAGTCGCCTTTTTTGTTTTCATCTAATTGAAGTCCGCTTTCGCTGCTATGATTTGATTTCATTTTATTCAATTGCATGCCTTAACGTTTTAACGGAATGGATTTCTCCTTTTTTTTTTTTTTTTTTCTTCCCAGAAGATAAGCTTTGCGTCAATCAAAGGGGCATCTCCTAATGAATAAATTGGAAGAAATACAAACAGAGTTAAGCATGGATTGGGATAAAGCATTTCAATTTTACCAAAGTGCAGTTTTTAGCGACAATAGATCATTACAAATTCAAGCCATCCTCAATCTTGCAAATGCATCCAATCGTGTACCTGAGAACATCTTAGAGCGTGCTGTCCCAATCTTGGTGGAGCTACTAGACAGCCCTAATGATAATCAGAATCCATCAATTCAGCAAGTTTCTGCTTACTGCTTACTACGCATTGCTCGTATAGGAAAAGGCCGGTTAGCGGTAGTAATTGGACAATCTGGGGCTGTTCCTTTCTTGTTAAGGCTAGCACAGGATTTTGAAGGTAGTACAAAGGTGGTACCTTTGAAGTGCCTTAGAAATATCGTCATTTTCGGTGCCGGTAATCGTATGCTTTTGTTTAGAAATGGTGGCTTGCAAGCTATTTTGGAGATGTTAAATAGTAGTGGTGACAATGTTAGACAGATACTGTTAGAAATTTTAAGTGCTTTGGCTCTTATAAAAGAGGCTAGAGTAGTCATTTTCAATTCTAGCCGTTCTTGTTTTCTCGTTGAATCTGCAAGAAATGGAAGCATGTTTTCTAGAACTAGGGCTGCTCAGGCAATTGGTCTTCTTGCATTGGTGGTCAAAACTAGGTCTAGACTAATACGCGAGGGTGCTGTGGGGGCATTAGCGGAATTGATTCGAACCGGTGATACATCGACTAAAAGAGTAGCTGCTAATGCACTTGGTGTAATAGCATCCCATGTAGACTACATTAAGCCGGTTTCTGAAGCTGGAGCGATTCAGGCGATTGCTGGGATGCTAGAGGATTGTCAAGATGAACTTTGTTTGGAGATTGCTGTGGACGTTCTTTGCGTATTATCACTTCTTGATGAAAACGCTGCTAGTATTTTTCAACACTTGGTTAGAATCTTGAAAGGAAGTAATCTTGAAGCTAAAGGCGTCGTAGCAGACGTTTTATGGGACCTAGCAGGATTGAAGCACTTGGAATTACCTCTACAGAGTTCAGGTGTTATTACAGCATTAGTTGAAGCATGGCAAGACAGTGATGATGTAATAAAGGACAAGGTGTCCGCAACTTTCGCTCAACTGAGTTACAACGAGGTATCACGTGGGTCCCTTGCGGATTCAGGAGCGATCCCACTTCTGATTAGTATTTTAAAAGGTGAAACAGAGGAACAGAGGGACAATGCTGCAGAAGCCCTTGTTAACTTTGCTGAAGATCCATTATTCAGTGATAGTGTATCTTGTGTCTTAGATAATCCTTGTTTTCAAGATATGCAAGATAGACTAACGCTAATTCACGCATCTGACGAGCACCTGGAATCTTCTTTTGGAGAATTGAGCATGTAAGTCAGGACCCTTGTCTTTTTTAGTTGCAGGTTTTGTATTAAAAGAAGATGATGTAAAGCTATTAAATTAGAAATCAAAGGGAAAGCTGATGAACTCAGCACTTCGTTTACAATAGGAAAAATATCCAAAAGCTCCCCGCTATGGAAAGGGTTTTGGGTTTAAATACCTCTAATGTTTAGCACATCAAAAGACAAAACTACCCTCTACTACATAAATAATATTAATTGACAAAAATAACCCTCATCTTTAAAATATCTTGCAAACTCACTGCATCATCTCCATCCGCCCCCAAAATAACAAACTCGCCCTCGAGTTTGATCCTCTGTTTGTCAGATCGTCTAATAGGTGATAAAGAGTCGAGTCAAGAACAATCAAAGTCTTGTAAATCGGATATACAGCGGACAAATCAATTTCAGATATCCGGTGGGTCAACATAATTCATCACATTATGAAACAATTTCAAACTCTCTCTCAATTGTCCATTCTTCCACGAAACATTTCCAAATGCATCAATAATAACAACACTCATCTCCCCATGATGAGTTTCCTTTCCATATTAGTGTTGTTCAGTATCATTCCAACGTTCCATGGAATAACTCGTCCCACGAGTTAGATTAAATCCGATACCCTTTTGATCACCAACAGAGAATAATCTTCTAGAAGTCGGTGAATTTTCAAACCTTCTTATTTCATCAAGTTTATCTTCATTTCCTAATGTGAAGGAAATTTGAAAATCCATGCCTGTTGCAGCCACTTTGGGTTCAGGTTCTTTAAATTTCGTTCCTTTCACAGTTTTGTAGAGGAAGGGTACTGATGGTGCCGAAGTCCATGTAGCCAACCCAAAATCACACAACTTGGCTAATTTCTTGGAAGAATGAAGGATATTTGATGGCTTTATATCTCTATGCAGAATGCATCTATCTGTGCCATTATGTAAGTATCCAATTGCCTCTGCAATTCCGACGGCAACCTTGTACCTAACTGACCATGGTAAAGCATTGCCACGTTTCACTCCTCTTTTCTTCTCGTGCAAATAATGTTCCAAGTTTCCACCAGAAATATAATGACAAACCAAAAGGAAACCTTGAGCAGGCCTCTTATCTTCCCTGCAAAATGCATTTGAAGAATCTTTGTCTTCTTTATCTAGCCTATTAATTGCATGTTGTATCATCATAATGTAAACAACATCAATCTCTCCACAACAATTTGCAAGTCCAAATAACATCTCAATTTCAGACTTGATTTTTGGACACATGTTCCCAGCCATGTACATAGGCAGGATACACCTCTCCAATCAACCTTGAATCCCATCCTTATATCATAGTTACCAACAGAGTGTAATATATTGGTGCAAAAAGAAAATAATTCTTGAGACTCCAAATGCCTAATAAACAAGTGCTTCCACCGGATCAAACAAGAACACAACCAATTTGATATCAGCCCCAAATGTCCGATACCAAGAAAGCAGCATCCAAAACAGAGTTTTACGGTTACGTACTGCTGTGACTTTGTCAAACTCGCACCTTCGTGCCAAATATGACCAAACAAACTCCTCCAAAAATGCTTGAAGACACCTATCGGCAGAGGGTAAAAACGAGTAATCAATCGATATCACAACATCATATAGAAGATGTCTCATCAAAACGGCATCCTTAGAGCTCAAAAGACTATCGACTGTGAGTGTTAGTTCCAAGAGAATTTTAAGAAGCACATTTGATCCATGGACAAGCTCCCTAAGTAGCTCCGAAGTCGACCTACTCTTTAACTCCTCGTTGAGGATGTCATATGACTCACCACTACCTTGAAACCGAAACTCGTTCTTGACAGAATCATCAAGCTCATGCCCCCTCAATTGATCCTGCAACTTCAAGAAGTCGACTACCTTCAATTGATCCTGCAACTCAGCAAGTTCTTGCACAATAATAAACTTGCAATCTTTGATGATCGGTCCAGCACTGCTTACTTGTAGTAAACGTAATCGGCATTTTCCTGTAGAGACGGCAACATCTTCTAAATGATGACCAATTTGTGCGCACAAACATAAATCCTTTCTCTCACCGATTTTGTCCTTCAACATCATGCGAGAACTCCCAGTACCATCGCTTCTAAACGGAAAGACTTCAGTTGTCACATCAATTCGAGGAACGGTGCAGTCCAGTAGTATACCAAGAAGGCTAAGAAAGGGATAATTCCCAAAGCTTTCCATTTTCGCAATGACTCCGCCCGGGTCAAATAAAAATGATACAATCTGTGTAATATAATTAGGATGTATGTACTTACCAAAAATAGGAGACGTCATGTTGCTGTTGTCATCAAGAAAGAATTTCATAACCACACTTGGAATTACCTCTACAGAGTTCAGGTGTTATTACAGCATTAGTTGAAGCATGGCAAGACAGTGATGATGTAATAAAGGACAAGGTGTCCGCAGCTTTCGCTCAACTGAGTTACAACGAGGTATCACGTGGGTCCCTTGCGGATTCAGGAGCGATCCCACTTCTGATTAGTATTTTAGAAGGTGAAACAGAGGAACAGAGAGACAATGCTGCAGAAGCCCTTGTTAACTTTGCTGAAGATCCATTATTCAGTGATAGTGTATCTTGTGTCTTAGATAATCCTTGTTTTCAAGATATGCAAGATAGACTAACACGAATTCACGCATCTGACGAGCACCTGGAATCTTCTTTTGGAGAATTGAGCATGTAAGTCAGGACCCTTGTCTTTTTTAGTTACAGGTTTTGTATTAAAAGAAGACATTTCTTGTAAATTGAGTTACATATGTAATATGGAACCTACAGGTTTTGGATTAAAGAAGATAAACAGAGTTACTCTTTTACTTGTTTTTACTTCAACATTTCACAAAACATATTAGCAGCATTTGCAGTGCATACCATAAAATAAGATAATACATATAATGCTTAAAACAAACACCTTTTCACCCTAAAAAAACACCAACTTTTTTATTCGCCCAAGCTTTTACACATTCACTTGGCTACAATACTTCTTGCCCTCCCCTCCCAAAGGAAAATAACTACTATTATACTAAAATTATAATGATGATTAGTCTAACCTCCCTCATTGATTTATAAAGAGAGAGATATCAGACACATAATATTACAATTATAAATGAGCAAAAATATGCTCCATTAGTTTGTCGTCTTCGTCATCATCATGCAAAACCTTTGGTTAATTAACAAAATCTTGCAAAAAAATTGCAGTCAGATGTTTGCCAGGTTTCCATGGCTAGAACTTGATCTCATGGTGTATTCTGCTACTAGCTTTGAAAATGAAGATGCCTTGTCTTCTAGCAAATTGGCTGGAGAATCATATTCTTCAATAAGCCCTGCATATCTCAACCCAAAAAACAATATTAAACAAACAAAGAAGACGCGATTCATACTATTTGTTTTGAAGTTTATGTAAGTCTATACCGTTGTCCAGTAATAGGACCCAGTCACTGTCCAGTACAGATGTAATTCTGTGTGCAATTGTAATAACTGTGGAGTCGACGAATTGTTGTCCGAGAGTTTGTTGAATCAGATTATCAGTAGCAGTATCAACTGATGCAGTTGCTTCATCAAGTACTAAGATCTTGCTTTTCTTGAGCAACACGCGCCCGAGACAGACTAGTTGTCTTTGCCCTACGCTCCAGTTTTCTCCATTCTCAGAAACTGCACCATTACATGTTGAAAATCATCAGGAAAAAGAAACAGCTTCAACTAAAACTATGAATCTAACATTTACTGAATTGAAGTTAAACCTGGAGAATCAAGCTTCCTTCTTTTCTCCTAACTTCATCACCAAGCTGGCATTTATCTAGAGCCTGCAGTAAAGAAGTTCAGATTTCATCATTCTATCAGATATTACCATATAAACAGGGAACTGTATAGATCAGATTCAAAGATCTACCTCCCAGATTTGTGCGTCGGTATATTCTTCAATCGGATCCAAATTACTACGGACCGTCCCTTCAAACATGGTTGGATCTTGTGGTATTATGCTTAAACGAGACCGTAAATCATGAACACCAATTGATGAGATATTGATACCATCTATAAGTATCTCTCCATAAGTTGGTTCAACTATCCTAAACAGGCTCTGTATGAGTGTTGATTTCCCACTACCAGTCCTCCCTACAATTCCCGTCTTTTTCCCTCCATAGAAAGTGCACGTAAGTCCTCGTAATACAAACGGCATATGTGGTGCATAACGAACCTACATAAAGTTTCAAGACAAATCAATTAAGTTTCAACAGCTATAGCAAAGATACCGAGTTATATACAGAAAAACGATTACCTGGAGATCGTGTATATCCACCTCGCCTTGTGATGGCCATTGACTTTCAGGCCTATTTGAGTCAATAACAAGTGGAGGCTCGCTTGGTATTGACGTATATTGAAGAATCCGTTCAACTGATATTATCTTATTCTCCATTAGGCAAACAGTCCGTACCACCCTAGCTTGTAACATATTCAAATTAAGCCCATATGTCACAGCTAAACCCGCAATGCCTATAAAACTCAATACAAAATCATGTTTTAAAATCATCACCAGCACGAAAAGAGAGGATCTAGAAAATGATAGTCAAGGAAAGAAGAGTTATTACTTGGATCAATTGTTCCTTCTGGAATGGAGATCAAGAAAACTAACGAAAATGTAAAAGTGAGGAGTGATAATATATTCAAGCGGAAGCAAAGCCACTCCATTGCACCAGCAGTATGAAACATTGGTCGTGAGTAACCGTCAATAAGCTCCATACTCGTGTCCTCGAATCTGGTTTTTTGATCGAAGCTTCGGATCGTACTCGCTCCAGATATAGTCTCAGCAAAGTGTTGTATAACCGGAGCTTTGCATACCCCACTTAATCGTGAAAGCTCTCGTGCAGAAGATATATAGTATCTCTGCACAAGACAACATATGAATTAAGAAACAAAGCTTCAAACTTTAATTGCTTCAAGAAATACATGTAGTGGCACAATGTGCAGGAATTTGAATTGAAGGTACCTACCAGTAAATAGAAGCACATTGAGATGACTGGTATGAAAACGATGAAAACCTGCCATGCAACTTGCGACATTACAGCAATAATCCCAATGAGCTGTATTATAGTAAAGGTAAAGGCCCCAACTTGATACTGAATGCTTGTATCCACTGCACTTTGATCTGTAGACGCCTGTGACACGAAACATAGCAAGTATTTAAAAATAAAATAAAAACCAATAGCAAGTAAACAATGTCCTCAACAAAACGTTTAAGGTTTCATCATGAACGTTGCCAATGACAATGATTTAGATCATCACGCTCAACTTACTCTGTTCAAAATTCGGCCACTTGGGGTGGCATCAAAAAATGACATGGGGGCACGAAAGATTGCAACGTGCATTTTCTGGAAGAATAGTGTAGCCGTCTTGTACCCGGCTGTTGCAAGAAGTGTAGCCGGGAAAGGATACAGAGAGAACTTCCAACAGCTAAACCAACATAGACAAGAATCAGAGTGATGCTGCTAACCGGAGGAGCCACGTCTTTGGACAGAGGTGTAGCCCAAGCCATCCAATAGTTGCTCCCAATTTGCAGACACTGGAATAGAATTTGTGCCAATAGTATTAAGGGCACGAGAGCTCCCCCATACGCCATTGTTATGAATCTCCAATAAACCGGAAAACCAACTTTCCCTTTCTCTCTTTCTTCTTCTTGAACAAGTTGCCCTTTTTCTTTAAGTACATTATCTGTTTTTCCATCAGGGCCATCTACATTCTCGAGTTTTACAATGTTCTTGTCACTTGCTTTGTTGCTATCCTCATTGATGGTACCTGACCCTCCCTCATCCATATCAAGTCCTGCCAAAGCTTTTTTGTGTGCTCCCACGAGTTCCATGAAGTCCGTACCTGATGTAAGAATGTCGGTGTATTTTCCACATTGCGTAATTCTCCCATCCTTCATTACCTGTGTACATAGTCAATAGATAAACACAAAATCACATCTGAAAAAGGGATGCTAAATCACATTAGTATATTTTTATAGTTGATGCCATTATCATATAAAGACTTCTCAAGAAACACATATTCGATCAAAGTCGTATGTACATGAGTTTGCATTGTCTCTAGAAAAATCAATGGCTTATAACGAATAAATAAAAAAATATCATACCAATATGAGATCTGCTGCTGGCAAGAACTCCACCTGATGTGTCACATAAACAACTGTTTTAGAATTCAGAAGCCCCAATATGCACTCCTGCATTCGATTTGGCATGAAAAAACGGATCAGAGAAACTAAAGCATGTAATTTCACATTCATACATAAGAGAGAAGACCATTTTATGCTTTCAAACTACACAACAATAACAAGAGAGAGGGTGGAATCCATTACATTGAAGAGATGGCTTCCAGTATGAGCATCCACTGCACTAAAAGGATCATCAAAGAGATAAATATCTGCATCTTGATATAGCGCACGTGCGATCTGTATTCTTTGTTTCTGTCCTCCACTTAAGTTAATTCCCCTCTCGCCTACAACCGTTTGATCGCCAAATGACAGAACTTCAAGGTCTTTCTTCAAAGCACATGCTTCAAGAACATTATCATACTTCTCTCTATCCATCTCTTTACCAAATAGTATATTCTCTTCTATTTTACCACTCTGTATCCATGGTGACTGAGAAACGTAAGCCTTTGATCCACAAAGCTTAATTGTGCCGGATAGTTTAGGCATTTCGCCTAAAATACATGAAAGTAAACTAGACTTCCCGGAACCAACGGTGCCACAAATGGCAACCCTCATACCATGAGAAACAGTAACATTGACTTCATGTAAAGATGGAGTGGTGGAGGATTCATCCCAACTGAAATTCCCATTTTTAATCTCAATTGCTATGTCAGAGCTACCGTTTGGAAGCTTCTCTATAGCATCAGGTGGCAGATCAGCAAGGGATAGAAACGAAGCGATTCGATCAAGTGAGACTTTGGTTTGTACAATCATTGAGATTGTATCAGGAAGATTGTATATAGGCTCTTGAAGTATTCTAAATGTTGCGAGAGCAGACAGTATTTTCCCTGACTCAAGAGGAATCCCCATAAGCAAACAAGCACCAAATGTGGACACAGAAACGAACGTTGGAGCTACCCAAAAGACGAAACTGGTCATAGCAGCAGTGTAAACGTACTTCTTCAACCATCCGGCCTCAGTTTTTCGAAGATCCATGATTCTTGATAGAAACTTCATTTCCCAAGCTTGCAGTTTGAGGATCCTCATGTTCCTCAAGACCTCAGACGTAGCTTTCATCCTTCGATCTTTTGATTTCATAAGTTTTTCTTGGAAATTCTCCTGCAGTTTCCCAAGAGGATAGTTCGCAAGCATCACCAATACCGTAGAAACAAATGTGGCAATTGAAGCGAGTCCAAGATTTTTATACAAGATCAACAATGCCAAAGCAACTTGTATAATAACCAACCATGTATCATGCATATACCAAACGAAATCACCAATTCTCTCAGCATCTACCGCCATAATATTAATTATCTCGCCACTTGTATTCCCCTGTTTTGACTTGCAAGATAGTGTTAAGCCCTTATTGTAAACTTTGGCAATCAAAGCAGACCTAGCCCTAAATCCAGCTTGCTGTACCTTAAAGAACCAGTGCCTCTGAGACAAGCACTCAACTAGCTTACCAGCAAAGAATACAGAGACTAAGACATAACCTTCATTATCAAACAGTCTTTCTCCATTAAGGTACTGAACAAAGGTGTCAATTAGATAGGGACCAACATAAGTAGATACAGTGTATAGAAGAGCATAAACGGCTGATAATATAATTTCCAGTCGTACGGTAGAAATCAAGGCCTTCACCAGCATAAGTGTAGTAATCTTGCTACTACTATCTTCAGAACTCAGCTTGTTTTCCATGATTGGAAAAGCCCCCCTCACACTATCAAATTCAGCAAGTCCAGGGACATCTTCAAGGTCCAAGATTTTCTTGTTACCAAGAGAAATTAAGGGCCCCATCCAAGAGAAAGCAAGAATACTAAAAATGTTAGCATTGGCATATGGAGTAACAGTTTTATTCCCAGGAGATTTCTTAGACTCACTAGAACTAATAGCATTTCCATTTCCATTTCCATTCAAAAGGGGCTCTTGAAGAAGGATATCTTCCCCTTCTTTTTTCCCTACACACCCCAAATAACAGAAAAATAAACCCAAAACTGTAGACACAGTGTCACCTACCCAAAACAGAGCCGGTAAAGTTTGGTTCTTTTTTAAATAAATGACATCCACTACAAGAAAATAACAGGATAATAAAAAGTGAAGTACCCACCATACCCTCAAAACTGATGGGTACCTAGTTAAACCCAAATTTGGCAATAAGCTACGCAGAAAGAGTGGAACAGCTAGCCAAGCTAGAGCCTTTGAAACGAAATCAGAAAAAGTTAAGATTTTTTCATCAGTCCAACCATGTCTATACCAATGGAAAGTACTAAACAAACATAGAGCAAGATTAAACACCGCAAGACCAAAACAACAAAATACTGCTTGTTTGTAATAAGACAGCTTAACATTTCGACCAGAACTCTGACTCTGAGTTCTGCCCTTGATTTTATTGAAAACCCATGAGATAAATAGAAGAAACAACAAAATGGCGTGAAAAGAAGATGATAAACCACGTATTAGGAAGGGGTTAAGGAGAAAAACACCAATTGTCATGGTTAAAGAAAACAGAGACGAAAACAGAGACAACCCCAAATTAATGTTCTCAACAAATTCCGTATTAAAAAGGAGGGAAAGGTATGATTTTGTGAGGAGACTACGGCTATCAATTCTAAAAGCAGGGGGGAAAAATGAAGGAGTTTTTGTTCTTGAAAGCCGCAGCCTTTACGATGCTGTAAGTGTTTGTTGTTATTAATAACAGAGTATTTATACGAGCAGATCGCATTGTGGGAGGGTTTAAAATTTTTTATTATCAAAATGATGGAGAATGACGAGATAGTGGAGTCTTAGACCCAAAGAATAGGGAGTCAAAGTGGTGAGCTGAGTGAGTTTTTCTTTGCTTTCGGCTCCACAAAAAAAAGAACGTGGTGAGCAAGTATTTGAACAGAGAGTGACCCTTCAATGATACTGACCAGAACGAGTTATTCTTCCCTGCAATCACTCCATTTTAATCAGTGAATCTGCATGGATGATTACTGATGCACGGTTTAAATTTGGTGTAAAACTGTGTGGTCCAAAATCATCCACGTCATTTACTCCTCAAATATCCTCCTCATATAAGAATTACCTGACTAGAACAAACAAACAAAAAGAAAATGCAAGACAAATCCTCCTGCAATTATTATAATCCCCATAATAAATGAAGATCCTGTAAAAGGTTATCGTTCAATACACTTGTAAAAATCCTTCACACTCCGTAAGAAAAGGAAATGTTACCCACATTAATCGCAATTAACAAAGGTTCACGGGCTATATTATGTCTGGAACCACTCACGTGCATGTATATCTCCCCCTTTTATTATTAATTCACAAATTAAATACTGCTCCTTCCGTTTTCCTTTTAGTCGTCCCACACCAAAAATCACGTGGATTAAAAAAAATAATTAATATGCTTAAAATAAGGTCTCGTATACTGAAAATCACACAAATCAAAAAAAAATTAAAGAATTTTCTCTCTCTTATAGAGCTCCTATCCCTTCTCTCTTGAAGTCCCTCCCACCTTCTTGGTCCTCTTCTAGCCATCTTGGCTTCCTCTCCATAGCCACTCATGGAAAAGGAAGATATTCAGTGGCGGAACCAGAAAAAAGTTTCGGGGTGGTCTTGGTGTAAAAATTTTGGGGTGAGTGCTTAGTATATGAAATTTGAATTGTCTTGATGCCTTAGTGAACATCGAGAAAGACACATAACATCTAATATTAACACTACTACTAAAAAAAATTTCAAATTTTAGGGTGGGCTTGAGACCACCCCATTTAACCTTTGGGTCCGCCCCTGAAGATATTGATCATCTCCTCTCAATCCTTAAGATACATGAAGCACCCATCACCACCACCACTAGCATAAAAAAAACTGACTTGAAAGAAGGTATTCAAAAAAACAGCAACAGTCTCTTGGGAAAATTCATTTGCATCAAGGAAATTCATGTAAAGAACCTGCGAATTGCTATGGAAAAGTCTTGGTCTAGGAAACGATAAAACAACGACTGCACGATGTTTGGACCTTACAATAATCCTTAATAAAGTTTCGTTCCACTATTTGTTTATTTTCTTTTACTGACATGAGAATAAATGTTTTTTTTTTTTTGAAGTGTAAAAAAGGAAAGAAAAGAAAAGAAAAAAAATGTGCATTTAAAATATATTATTTCCATCACTTAATTTGAAAAAAGATGGATAACCATATTTACTTTGGAAATAGTTATTCTCCTATAAATACGAAAATGGTAAGCACATAATCATAAACCATTCAAAGGTGCGTTTATGTTTTGTTATGTTTTTATATCTTTACTAAATACGTGGTTCATATTAGAGCACTCGCGGTAGAATCTGTAAATGATGTTAAATCTGTATTTTACAGATTTAATTCTTAAGATTTGTCAAAAAATGAAGGTGCACTAGAATCTGTACACTAATCTGTACAATTCAGATTCAATAAAACTTGCGGTATATCTCCCGCACTATATAGGATCTGGACGCTTGCTTTTTCTTTCTTTTCTTTTTTTTACTTTTTTTATTTGTCTTTTCCCACTATATTATCTTACATCTATATTTGTTGTGCCGTAATGCTTTACTAATATGATCATTTAATTACTTCATTTTTTATACCTTTCTTTTCTGTAATTTTGTTGCAAATGTTAGAGGTAAATTTTATTATTTTTTTTAAAACATTCAGGAAAATGTCTCACGTTTATTGAAGTGACAATGACTAATAAAACAAAATTATATATTTTTATTAATATTGTATATATTGTTAATATTTTAACATATTTTAGATTGTGTGTCGATATGTGTTTTTTTTTATTATAGTTTAGAGTTATTTGATAGTTCTACATATTACGGTAGAGATTCTGATGCAGTTGACTCTTGGTAGAGATTCTGTAAAAATGAAAAAATAGTGTTTGAATCTGTAAAATAGAGAATCTGTTAGGGAGACACTGATGCAAGTGCTCTTATATTATGTATTTAGTCTATATGAGAACGACATGTTTCTGTTTTATTAGGTTTTACATTTTTATATAAAATACTTTGTTCACATCATTTTAGGTATTTAGTTTATATACGTATCGTATATAAGAATATGTGAAAATAGACATCTATTTGTGTTTCAAAGTAAAGAGATAATAGCCTAGTTTAGGAGGAGATGTTTTATGACGATAATTGACCACCAAAACTCAATAATTCAATCGGGTAGTGGGCTTATTTGTGGGCAGTGATGGTTCGCATGGGTTTCCCCCAACTTTTGTGGACTTGATACGCCGCTGTGTTTTCTCAGTTTCGTATCGGGTCTTGATCAATGGAAATCAAGCCGTGTCATTCGACCAACTCGGGGAATTCATCAGGGGGACCCTCTCTCTCCCTTTCTCTTTATTATTTGTGCAGAGGGCTTGACGGCACTCATTAAAAGCTACTGCGACCGAGGAGCGCTGCTGGGTATCTCGTTTGGCAGTAATGCGGTCACTGTCTCTCATCTCTTGTTTGCGGATGACAGTGTGTTATTCTTTGAGTTGCTTGATGGGGTGGTTGAGGCTTTATTGGAGCTCTTTCAGCGGTATGGGGATATGTCTGGCCAAGCTATTAATTTCCACAAGCCGAGTTTATTTTTCAGTAAGGGAGTGGCGGAGGACGTACGAAAGGAAGTATCTCAGGTGCTGCAGGTTCCGATAGGCATCGGTTCGGGTAAATATTTGGGGCTACCATATATGACAGGTCGCAGTAAACGGGAAGTGATTGCGTATTTACGCGAGAAGATCCGGAAAAAACGGTTCAATTGGAAAGATAAGCTGCTATCACCAGCGGGGAAAGTGGTTATGATTAAATTAGTGCTTCAGGCTATCCCTGCTTTCCCTACGCAATGCTTCAAAGTCCCGACTACTATACTGCACGAATTGGAAAAAGAAATCAGGTGGTTTTTCTGGGGAGACACAGGACATACGCGCAAGATTCATTGGAAGAACTGGGAAACCTGTTGTATGCCGAAGAATCTGGGGGGGCTGAGGTTTCAAGACTTGGAATGCTTTAATCTGGCTTTTTTTTTTTAGCAAAACAGGCTTGGCATGTTCTTGTATCCGGGTTCGCTAGTGGGACAGGTACTCTGGGCGAAGTATTTCTGCAACAACACATTCTTGACGGCCACCCGCATGTCGAGACCCTCGTACTTATGGCGGAGTTTGCTTGAGGGGCGGGACTTATTGATGAGTGGGCTTCGCTGACAGGTTGAGGATTCATCTTCTGTTTTTGTGTTTCGTGATGCCTGGGTGGACCTCCCTAGTTCGTTCCGAGTACCGCATGCAGGGCATGACCTCCCGACAAATTGTAAAGTGGCGGATTTGTTCATTCCTGGTACGTGACGATGGAATGCTCCGCTTGTGCACACTAAAAAACATTAGTTCCTAATAGGACATTCATTTGCAAAATGTCTTAACTTGTACTTAAAATCAAATTCATTTTGTACTTAAAAAAATTATTTATACATGTTCGTGTACCCGTACCCTACCCGTACCCTACCCGTTACCCGTTGGGGGTGGGTATGGGGGGATTTTATTTATACCCGTTCGGGTATGGGTCGGGTATGGGTAAAAAAAATTAGGAGTGGGTATGGGTCGGGTGGAGCTAAACCCGTCCCCTACCCGACCCATTGCCATCCCTAGTTGCAGTCCATCCACGTATTCACCATTTCCTGTGGCGGTGCTTACATGATTGTTTGCCAGTAGCATCTAACTTGTCTAAGCGCAACGTGGGAGCTGGCAGGTGTCTGGCATGTGGGGATGCAAATAAGACCATGGCGCATGTACTTTTCGAGTGTGAGATGGCGGTTAGGGTATGGGAGCAAACGTCTTTCGGGACTTTGGCACGGCATGGGATAGTTTCAGACTTTAGGGGCCTATTTGCGATGCTTCATGATCGACTGTCGCGGGAGGAGGTGGCGGAGTTTGTGCGGTGATGTGGAATATTTGGAAGGCACGGTGTAGTGCAGTTAACGATGGGCAGCAGATGTATATATCTCACGTGTGCTCTTCGACGCTCAGTGCAGCGAGAGAGTTCGTCGAGGCCAATCAGGTGCCTCACACAGTGCAACAACAATAGTTGTTGGATCATTGGGAGCGGCCACCTGCTGGGGTGATAGAGTGCAATGTTGATGCCTCAGCTACTCCGCATGCTTCGGGGAGTGTACACCATTGCTGCCTCGCTTCGGTCTTGGGCTGAGGATCAGCGGCTTGTCTTAGCTGGTCTTGTTGAGGTGATACGTACCTCAGGGAACTCCTCCGTGAGAAAGAAGCTTCGTAAGCCTACTCTATCTTGTGTCTTTCAAAAAATATATATATATGTGTTTTGAAACAAGTATGACTCTTTCCGATATGAAAAGCCACCTTGAAAATCTCGGTGGAAGATGAAAAAATGAGGGTTTCCTTCTATTTGTCGGTAACAATCCGACTCGTAATTAATTAATTAGTCAATTTAACCCGGATTCAAACAGTTCGACCAAAACTCATAATCGGAATTTTCGAATCACAAAATTAGCCTTACCAATGAAATCAAAACTAAAATCGGTGCGAGTGCTGTCGCACAAATATTCTGAACTGAGTACAAAAGCAAAACCAGGCTGCTCACCTCTTTGGAGAGGGATATGCAAGGCCTATTCCAAATTGTGGCAAATCAATGAGACTTTTTGCAAGAGCAAGGCCGTGTGATAGAAGAGCAAGGCCGAGCTTTGCAAGAGCAAGTCGGGAGTTGATGGATATTAAAATGGAGTTAGATGCCTTCATTACCCAAGTTGCTTACCCGGGGGGGGAGAGATAAGGGTAATCAGGGTGTTGTCTAGGGGTGGGGACAGTTCTTCTGATGATGCTGAGGGGAGCTCAGAGGAGGGTGGCAGTTCTTCTAGTGATGATGAGGGTGATTCCGGTGAGGATGGTAGTTCCTCGAGCGGTGATGAGGATGCTCAGGATACCACCACCCAGGGTACAGGTACCTCGAGTAAGCCACATCCAGCACAGCCTATAGAGACAGTCGGATGGGATACTCAGCCAGAGGTTATGGTCCGTGTTCAGGATTGTTCGGTGGTGATAGAGGGAGGTCCATCCACTAGTGCAGCTGCTTGATGAGAGATAAATTTATGATCGTTTTTATGATATTTCGCCCATTTTCGATACCATTTTGAACATTATTATATCAAATCAAGTCATAAATACTAAGTTTTATCTAAATATGTAAGTGGTAGTTATTATATAAATTATCGTATTTTTATAAGTTTTGTTAGTTTTGTACCGGTTTTAGTGACCGGAGTGTCGTGGTCTGCTTTACGCGGGTATTTTCATTTGTTTCTTTGCGAGAATCCTAAGATGAACTGAAATCCGAGTATCGACACTTTTTAAAGTCAATTTGAGTCGTTGGAAGAAAGTTATAAAGCGTCACTAAGTCAAATGATCAAAGGTTAATCGTTTCTTAAATAAAAATCCCGAGTATCGATGGGAATGGCCCTTCAAAGCGGCATTTTCTGAAGAAGTGGCCTTAATGAAAGTCGTAGATCTTCATATAAGCGTCCGATGCACTTTGAATCACGTCAATTGGACTTCTAGAACTCAAGATATGAAACGTCACTAGATCAAGTGGTCAATCCCGAAAGCGACACGTATTGGGAATGGCTCGTCAAAACAGCGTTTTGAGAGAAAGTGTTCTTCGTAAAAGTTGAAGATCTTTGTACAAGCTTTCCGATGCAATTTGAATCATGAAAATTGGAGGTCTACAACCCAAATGGTGGTCAAGTGGTTACTTGATTCGTCTTTCTTTGGAAAATGCCGAAAAAAGACTCGTAATACAAATGGCTCATCAAAATGACGTTTTCTGAAGAAGAGTCTTTGATGAAAGTTGTAGAGTTTTCCGAGAGATTTCTAATGACGCGTTTAAATCACGATTTTTAGAGATCTACAACTCAAGTTACTTAATTTTAGAAGTTTAATATATAATTATATATAATTATATATAACCGTCGATCATGTGCTGCATGTTACTGTGATCATTTGCAATGATGGATTCGGATCGATCCGGCACCAATCGGACCGATCCGGGAAGGATCAATTGCTTATAAATAGGAGCCTCGGTGCAGACGGATCATTGGTACCTAAAATATATATATATACCATATACTATATATATATCTCTTTCTCCTTTTTATTTTGTAGTTTGTAAATCGGCCTTATGCCGAAATAAATTCGATAGTAGTAGTACGGTAGTAATGCTCGGAAATTCCCGGAAGATCGGTGTT
Organism: Gentiana macrophylla; assembly: GCA_026214975.1. Taxonomy (NCBI): domain Eukaryota; kingdom Viridiplantae; phylum Streptophyta; class Magnoliopsida; order Gentianales; family Gentianaceae; genus Gentiana; species Gentiana macrophylla. The sequence continues at coordinate 129,377,465 of CM047807.1, read as the reverse complement.
CTTGAAGTCGTTGTAATGCCCGGAAAAAAGCGATTTACGAGTCAATGTTGTAATCGGGTAATTTTCTATAGTATTTATGTTTATGTTTTTCTTTGTTATTTTCATATTTTTATCTTTTATAATGTTATTAGGCTAGATCTAATAACTAGCCAAAGTTATGTAATCGTTTTAATTCGATCTTTTCGTTAAAGAAATGTTGTTAAGTTAAAATGATTAAAATTGAGTTAATTGAATCTTTTTCTATTTTGATCGTATTCGTATTGACGTATTTAATCGATCTGAGGAATTCATAATCTAATTATGAATTGACGCCTAAATAGTTAGGTTATGAACTCGTTAATAGAAAAACCGGAGGGTAAAATTGGCCGTGTGAATAACGTGACAACGGAATCCTATTTCCTACCCGGGAGGTAGATTTGTTTTGGGAGAAATGAATCTTATTATAATTTGTACTCGAGATCGTAATAATGTTAAATCATCAGTTTAATTGAAACTTAAACCGAAAGTTGAATCGTCCGGCTTTGACAACCGGAGCCTTTTAAATAAAATTGACCGTTTAACGAACGGAGTGACTCCTTTTATCCAAAGGTAGAATCGCACTCGGACTCGTTCGTAAAAGCCGTAATGATTGTGGACCTTGGATCGATGACAATGGACATATGACAATTTCATACGCTCGTGTGACGAGGAGTTGTCTAGTTTAGGAGTACACCGTTTCATTTACTCAATTGGACCTAAAAAGGAAGATCGAACACATTTCGTTAATTGAAAAGATCAAGTAAATTGATTACATATACTTTGGCTAGTTTGGTTTATATATTATATTTTGATACCTATATATTTATATATATATATATATTTTTTACAATCTATGTACATCTATATATATTTATATATTTATATATATTATATTAGTATAGTTTAATTTTATTTACTGTTTACTCTAACATCTAACTGATCTAACTATCTAACCCGAGGAAAATGTTATAAACCTGCGACTTAGATCGAGTTAATAATAGCTTCTTGGTGTTTAACCCCACTTAAAAGAATTACCATGTTTTCCCTGAGGAATACGACCTGACTCACCACACTAGCACTACAATTTGACCCGGTACACTGCCGGTTAGGATCTGTATAGCCTAGGTAATGTCCGTCAGCTTTCTGGCGCCGTTTCCAAGGTTAGGTTTAGGTCTGTCACTGCTCCGGTCTCCACTTCTACAGCTTCTGATGTTGATGCTGCCGACCCTGCAGACATCTACATAGTGACTCCTCCACAGGAGGGCTAGTCTTTGAGTTTTTATTTCATTTCTCTTTCACGATGTATAGACTAGACTAGACTGTTATCTTTTGCACTTTTGGTTTGATGACTATTGGTTTTGATGTAAGCCCGAGGGGCACTACACTTGTTTCTTTCATTCCCGTACCATACTTGGATTGTTATCATTTTGGCACTTATTTTATGCATGGATTGTTTCACTTTTTATTATATTTTCATCTCATGTGATTTGAGTTCGGTACCTTCGGTTATTCTATGATAGTGTATGTGACATTGATTCTTTTCATTATATCTCGTTATGTATTGCTTGCTTTTGGCACGGTGGATGTTCCCCGTGCATGCATTTTCTTGGTGTTTCTGTTTCATGGCATTAGGTATACGTGATTGAGCTTTGTGGATACGTCACATCCGTGGAATTGCGTCTTTCTGCGGGGTTAAGCTAAGCCTTCTTTCTCCTTTATCATTCACACACTGAGGACAATGTTGTATTTAAAGTGGTGGGTGATAGGCTTAGCTATGATATGTGTTTCTTTGATAATTTAGCCATTGTGTTGTATGCTTCTCGTTTGGTCGCTTCTTTAGTAAAAAATGAGCATTTTTTAAAATTTTCCAAGGTTTTGATGTTGCATTTGTATGTTGAGCCTTCATGTTGATATTATAAACTATTTAGTGAACGTTTAAATGCATGTTACTTTGCTTATTATCTTATCTTGGAGACGGGATTTCCATGCACGTATATCTTCGATTTCATGAATCATGGCAACTAGTGACCGATTATGGTAGACTTAGGCACAATTCGACTACCTAAAACTCATACCATTAACATTGAGACGAAATAGAAATGCAAACCTTGGTAGAGTTTGGGATGACAGTCATGGCATTTCTTTGACCCAACCAGAGCCAAATGGCCATCCCGCGACATATTCCACGGTAACCTCTCTAAGTCTTGGTAGGATGGTTAGACCCCCATCCGACACTTAGCCGTTCATATTTAGCCCGTAATTTCCCGACCCCGAGCCTTATTTGTGGTCTACATTCCCTTGAACACCCTATGAGTTAAGCTTAATCTTTTCATCTACATCATACTCGCTTAGGCAAGTGTGGGGTGGTAGAGTGGTTTGTTTGTATAGAAAAGTTGGTATTACGAGCTATTTCATGATATTGGAGGGTAGGAGCTCGATTCATTCTATGTGTATGTTATGGCATTTGACTCAAACCTAATTGTATCATTGTATAGTGCAGCTTTCTAAATTCAAAAGTCAAGTTGAAAAAAAGAAGAAGAAAAAAAAAATGAAATGAAAAGAGAAGTCAAAAATCAAAAGAAAATGAAATCAATCAAAGAAAAACTTGCAAATAAAGTGTTAAAAGTAATAAAGGTTGAGTCAAAGAAAGCCAAGTGTCTAGGACTAGTACTCATTGACGATACGGGATTTCACCCCTACACGTGGAATTATCTAATTGGTCCAGCTGGCATGTGGAAAAGTCCAAGTGTATTATCCATGTCGGGTCGATAACGAGACGAGTCAGTGATGTCCGCAGCAACCAGCAGATTCTGCAAGTGTCGCATCTCGAACACCCATGTCGGTGTTATACGAGTCGAGACCAGGGTTAAAGCCCAGTTTCCTAAGCCCAACAACCAGAGGGTTACTTGGGCAAGGGGCAAGGCCTAGTAAGGGTTATTTATGTCAATATACTAAACCGCCTTAAGTTTAGGGCAGAAGAAGGGCATGTGCCTATAAATACACAGCTCCAGGAACTACGTAAGGCTTGATTCCTGGACATTACACAGGATACGTAGGCAATCCAAGATACATTCTTGGACTCAGCCATAAAACACCCAAAAACACTATATTTACTACAGTACTAGCTTTTGCATATTCTTTCCAACTCACTCTTAGATTACACGTGGCCCTGTTAAATCGGTGGTGCATTATCCTTCATCATCATTTGGCGCTAGAAGGAGTGCCTTCTACCGGTGAATTTGTAAAGAAATCGCAATGGCACCACCTACAAGAAGACAGAAACCAATGAGCAGCAAGAACCCACAGATCGAAGAGCACACAGATTTAGATCCAGCAGGGGTACAAATCCAAGTACCTGAAATCCCCACTGGATCTAGGCCCGCAGTTGCGCAACCACCAAAGCCCCAACTTCCCCCGCAGCTACAAGACATGGCCGATCACTTGGCGTCTTTAGATGAAGATGCCCTGAAGAGAGTGGTGGCCTCTGCGTTCATGGATAAGGGAATTTATAACTCCCCTGATGAGCACCTGTTGGATCCACCGGGTCGAAAGGAGCTCGAGAATGCAAGGGGAAAGAAACCCGTTAATCCTCAAGAAGAATGCCAAGACGAAGTAGTAATCAGCACAACCAACGCCAGGAAATGTCCTGGACACGAAAAGCAACAAAGGCAAGTCGAGGATAGTATTCGAAACGAGTTCAATCGCATTATAGGGAAAGACCAGGCTGTAGACTGGCTCGAGTCACCATTCAGTTCCGAGATAGAGCAGTATTCGATGCCCGAGTCTTTTAAGCCACCAAAGATGGAACCTTATGATGGTACTACTGACCCAGAGGACCACCTATATCGATATATATCACTAATGAGATTGAGGAATGCCACCGATGCCATGAAGTGTCGAGCTTTCGACGCCTTGCTTACGGGTCGGGCTCGAGAGTGGTTTCATAAACTTCGACCCGGATCGATTTCTAGTTTTCTACAGTTGGGACAGAAATTTCGGGATGCTTTCATCGGGAACAAGAAGTTCCACCTCAGTGCCACTCACCTAATGGACATCAAGCAAGAAGGAGGAGAATCGACTATTGATTTCATGAGGCGTTTTAATCTCGAAGCTATGAAAGTGCATAACGCCAGTGATGCACTTCAAGTTAATTCCTTTGTCGGGGGTCTGCGTAATATGAAATTATACGACAAGTTGTCTAAGAAGATGCCCAACGACATGGACGAATGTGTGAACATAGTCCACAGGTTTTACCAAGGTGAAGAGGCAGTGCGTCTGCACACCATTTCACTTGGCCTAAACTCGAGAAGTGATGCCCAAGGCCAGACCAAGGGTCAGCCTAAGGGTCGAACGAAGAAGGAAAGTCAAGCGTGTTCGATCGATTGACCGCGCCGATCACGGATCGGCTCGAAAAGAAGGGAAATTTAAAAGATCGAGATTTTATCCCTCTCAACCGATCTCGGGGGGGAGGTCCTGGCCATCATGATCAAGAAAAACATTGCAAGAACACCGAAACCGATGTCCAAAGATCTAGAAAAAAGAAAGAATACACACAAGTATTGTGACTATCACCAGGATGTAGGACATGACACTGAAGAGTGCTTCGACCTGAAAAGAGATATCGATGCGTGTATCCAAGAGGTTCGGTTAGATGAGGTGGTCGATAGATCAAAGAAGGACGAGCCCAAGGGGCGTCGAGAATATAAGAGAAAGAATTATAGTGGGAGAAGAGACCGATCGCCACGTCGAGATAATCAGAGGCTTCGGGATAGATCACCCGAGCCGAATCATAGAGAACCACAGGGACGATCGTAGGGAAGATCAGAGTCGAGACCCCCACGGGGACAACCGCATCGGATATGATATCAACGCAATTGTTACCGAGCATGAGTCAGATCGACCCCGATCCAGTCGACAGTCTACAGACAGATCGAGGGAATCGAAGAAACTTAGGTTCACGACAGAGGTGGGTTATGGACCCAAAGATGATATTCCAAGCTCACACAGTCACAGTGAAGGATTGGTGATAGAGGCAGTGATAAGCCGAGGACGGATAAAGAGGGTCTGTGTGAATAGTGGGAGTGCAGTAAACATCCTCTACTACTCAGCCTTCAAATCCATGAAGTTGAGAGATGAGGACGCTGTGCCGTTGTCGACCCCTTTGTTCGGATTCACAGGCGGCCATCCACCCCGCCGGATCGATAAACTTTGTCGACCACAGTTGGGGATGGAGAGAAGGGACGGACAATGGAAATGACTTATGTCGTAGTTAAGGCCCCCTCGGGTTACAACGCGATATTAGGTCGACTGCGCTTTATACGACACGAGAGCCATTATTTCCACATTCCACAATAGCATGAAATTTCCCACCTGGTATGGTACCCGTGAAGTGAGAGAGAGAGACGTTGAGGTAGCCAGGAATTTTAGTTTGGTCACAATTAAAGGGAAAGGAGTCGGACAAGTGTTGGTCGAAGAATTAATTCCTGAAGAGGAAGAGGACAAGAGCGGGGTCTCTGTCGATCCGACAGAAGAGATTCGTGTTTGGATAGAAGAGGAGGGCCAAGGGGTCCAGATCGGGAAGTGGATACCACACCCGACATGCAAGCCTTGGCCGACCTCCGATCGAGTATCGAGATGTGTTCGCATGGAAAGCGAGGCGATATGCCAGGCCTATCGGCATAGCAATGCATCGATCGAATGTCGACCCAAAAAAAAAACCGACACGGCGAAGAAGAGAAACCTCGCCCCACGAGAGGAAAGAGGCGAGAAAAAGGAAGTTGACAAACCGTTAGTTCTTTGGAATTGTCAAGGAGGTATTCTATCCAGACTGGTTAGCCAATCCAATCTTGATTAAGAAGCTAGATGATAGCTGGCGGATGTGTGTGGATTTCACGGATTTGAACAAGGCTTGCCCTAAAGATTCATATCCGCTTCCTAAAATTGATCGATTAGTCGATTCGGACGTTGGGTTTCGAGGTCTTGGGTTCTAGATGCTTACTGGGGATATTATCGATTTTTATGGACCTCAAGACTCGGAGAAGACCGCTTCATCATAATGAGTTCGCACGCGTTTTGTTTCGTAGCGATGCCATTTGGCCTAAAGAATGCAGGCTCCACTTATCAGAGAGCGGTTAACAAAATTTTCGAGAAACAGATAGGCCGTAATATGGAGGTTTATGTCGATGATTTATTAATCAAGAGCAATTCCATGGGACAATTCCTTGTCGATACCAGGGAAGTTTTCGAGGTGCTCCGGGCAGCGAGTATGAAGCTCAATCCAAAAAATTGCACTTTCGGGGTTCGATCTGGGAAGTTTCTGGGCTATATGATATCGAGAGATGGAATTCGAGCCAACCCAGACAAGATCGATGCCCTCAAGAGTATGCCTGCCCCTCGTAACGTCAAAGAAGTACAACGGTTGACAGGTCGGATGGCAGCCTGATAGCAAAATAACTAACCGCTAACTTTAACCGACAGAGTATCGGGTCAACGGTAGTATAGTGTTGTCAAGGTCGAATCCACAGGGAGTAATGTCTAAGTACCAAAATCGACTTAGAACTTAGTTCAGGTCAACACATCCCCCGAACTCTATTACTAGCGCGTCTTGGTGTTGATTCTTTGGGTGTTACTTTTAGGGAACACATCCCCCGAACTCTATTACTACCGCTGCTTTGGCGGATTTAGTTGATTAATAAAAGTGATTGATTTCTAAAAAAAATAAAATATAATGATCTGAATGATCTGCCAAAAAAAAAAAAAAATTTGATCTTAATGGATAAAATATTTGACATACATCCACACTATCTGACGGTTATTGTATTGTTTGTAAAATTAAGGGTTTATCGTTAAAAACGACCATTTGAACATAAAGATATGAAAAAAGGACAGCGGAATTTTTTTTCGAGTAAAAAAGACATATCCTTATTCCACTGTGATAGTGAAACATTAGATTTGAAGTCGATTCCATCGCAAGAAGCTTGATGGATTTGGGTTATGAACAATGAATTTGTCCTTATCACCCAATTTATATTTCTACTGTCCTGATTCCTATTTTCCCTCTTTTTTTTTATCTTTTTAAACCACCTAAAAATTAAAGAGAGATTTTATGATCATCTGGCCAGAAGTGAGTTATAAAGTGGCAGATACATTAAAGCCTCTTATTTTTACTCTCTCTCACATAATACACTTTTATCGTGTGTGAGAGGTTAGAAATGAGTGGTTGTAATATATGCCACTTGGTAAAACCTTCATACAACGGTTGTATTTTAAAATTTCACAAAATTAAAACGATGCAAAGAAAATTACAAAATTTACTCATCCTGTAGACATCTAAGTTACATCATTCTCATACAAATGCACATTAAAAAATATTACAAAATTGCTTTTAATATAACATTTCCCTCACCCAGTGTACACTGCTTGTTACACCTGCATACTATAGATACATACATTTACACAATAGGGGCTTTTAGTGGCCCCACATTATTATTATTTTTACAGTGACCCGACACCGAATACAATCAACCGATTGTTAGAAAGATGATTCCCAACTTTTGAAATCGATTTTTACTCGATCGACCGACGAAAAGTCAATTATCAGTTACAGAATCAATTGCGAAAAAATCGATTATCATTGTGGTACCACAACAGTAGATTCGGTGTAAAGCTTCTAAAAACCAGACCGCCCTTAGGCAAAATTGCTAGGAGCACCCCCCAACATGGCTAATAATCAATGGGTAGAACTTGACCTCATGGTGTATTCTGCTACAAGCTCTGAAAACAAAGATGACTTGTCTTCCAACAATTTTGCTGGTGGTTCATATTCTTTAATAACACCTGCATATCAAAAGGCAAGAAATGATAAGTTAGACTCATTTGGATTCTTCTTATTTTATACCCTAGAAAAAGGGTTGTACCGCTGTCACAACCACCACTCGAACACAATAAATGTCACAACCTCGATGTGTGATTGGCTGTGAGACGACCCTCTTCAAATAGATGTCACGGTATCGAGAACATCAAATTATAACATTTGTTGTGTCGAGTGCTTGTGGCAATAGCATTACTCGTAAAAAAAAGGTTGTAATCAATACCTTGATCCAGTAACAGAACCCAGTCACTGTCCAACACAGATGTGATTCTGTGTGCAATTGTAATAACTGTGGAGTCTGTAAAATGGTGTTTGAGAGTTTGTTGAATCAGATTATCAGTAGCAGTATCAACAGATGCAGTTGCTTCATCAAGCACTAAGATCTTGCTTTTCTTGAGCAACACGCGCCCGAGACAGACTAGCTGCCTTTGCCCTACGCTCCAGTTTTCTCCATTCTCTGAAACTGCAATACCCCGCTTGTTGGAAAACATCAAAAGAACCGTTGAATTCAATTGCGTTTAATATGTAAATTAAACAGATTAATCAAAAACAAACCTGGAGAATCAAGCTTCCCTTCCTTTTTCCGAACTTCATCACCAAGTTGGCATTTATCCAGAGCCTACAGTTAAAAAAATTAAATCCATGATCTATCATAAAACGGTGCCTTCAGTGTCAACACAGTGTGTTTTTACTGTGGCAATAATCAACCGGCTTAAACTCGATTTTTGCTATCAATTCACACAATCAATCAAAAGAAAATCGATTTAAAAAATCTATAATCGACTGTGACAATAGTTGACTGTCATTGTAGTGACAAAAACGTATATTTGACGTGTTGTCACTAACGCTATATCATAAAAGAGATAATGAGCCATACCTCCCAAATATGTTCATCGGTGTATTCTTCAAGTGGATCTAAATTGCTACTCTGAACTGTTCCTTCAAACATGGTTGGATCTTGTGGTATTATGCTTAAACGAGATCGTAAATCATGTAGACCGATTGAAGAAATGTTGATTCCATCTATAAGTATCTCTCCAGAAGTTAGTTCAACAATCGAAACAGGGCTTGGATTAATGTTGATTTTCCACTTCCTGTTCTTCCAACAATTCCAGTCCTTTTTCCTCCGTAGAAAGTGCAGGTAACACCTCGTAATACAAGTGGCATATGCGGTGCATACCGAATCTACACCCACAACAAGAATAATCAAATGAGTTTCTCATCAAAGGCTTTCAGTGTCTTTTACCCCATAATGAAATGCTAGCAATATATTATATATATTATTAGTAAGTCGTTCAAAGTAGAAATACCTGGAGATGTTGAATATCCACTTCTCCTTTAGATGGCCATTGATTCTCTGGCTTATTTGAATCAATAATAAGTGGAGGCTCACTTTGTACAGAAGTATATTGTAGAATTCTTTCAACTGATATTATATTGTTCTCCATCACACATATATACCATACTGTCCATGATTGTAACATGTTCAGATTAAGTCCATATGTCACTGCTAAACCAGCAGCACCTACAATGTCATGAAATCGAAAGACAAATGTTACTAAATATTCAAGAGAAAAAATTAGGGTTGATTGTTTCTGGTGTTCTGTAGTGCACTGAAGGCGCTTGAGAAAAGTTCTTACTAGGATTAATTGTCCCTTCTGGAATGGAGATCAAGAAAACCAATGAAAATGTGAAAGTAAGGAGCGATAATAAGTCCAGGCTAAAGCAAAGCCACTCCAATGCAGCTGCATTATGAAACTTTGGCCTTGAATAACTATCAATTAATTCCATACTTTTGTCCTGAAATCTTGATTCTTGATCGAAGCTTGAATCGCACTTGCTCCGGATAATGTTTCAGAAAAGTGTTGTATAACTGGAGCTTTGCATACCCCACCTAACCGCGAAAGTTCTCGTGCAGACGATATATAATAACGCTGCATAAGGCAAAACACAAGCCATAAACTATACGAAGAAGAAAAACCGTGTCTTTTGTTATTGAGTTTTGATTTGTTTCAAAACACCCAAAGCAATATGAAAAATGGAGAATGTAAACTGAAAGTACCTGTAACCAGATGCATATTGCAATCACAGAAGTCTAAAAACGCGAAAACCTGCCATGCAACTAATGACATTACAGCAATAATCCCCAGGAGTTGTATTATAGCAAAGGCAAAGGCTCCAACTTGATACTGAATGTTTAAATCCACTGCACTTTGATCTGTAGACGCCTGTGATAGATAAAAACGATAAGTAAACTTTCATATCTACGAATATCTCAATGAAACGTCGAGGGACACAAAATAACGGTATGATGGTCTTACTCTGTTCAGAATTCGACCACTTGGAGTGGCATCGAAAAATGACATAGGGGCACGGAATAACGATAGATGCATTTTGTTGAAGAACAACGTGGCGGTCTTATAACCGGCTGTGGCATGAAGCATAACCCTACAAAGTATGCAAAGAGAACTTCCAAGGGCTAAACCAACATAGACAACAATGAGAGTGGTGCCTTGTACAGGAGGAGCCACATTCTTGGACACAGGTGTAGCCCAAGCCATCCAATAGTTGCTCGCGATTTGAAGTAACTGGAACAGAATTTGTGCCAATAGTATAAACGGCACGAGGGCTCCACCGTACGCCATTGTTATATACCTCCAGTATACTTGAAAACCAACTTTTCCTTTCTCTCTTTCTTCTTCTTGAACAAGCTGTGCGTTCTCCTGAAGAACATCATCTGTTCTTGTGTTCTGGCTATCGACGTTTCCAAGATTCACGGTTTTCTCACCAACGGTGGTGACAGTGGGCCCCTTTTCAACTGAATCAAGCATTGATAAGGCTTCTCTGTGTGCTCCCACAAGTTCCATAAAATCACTTCCTGATTTAAGGATGTCAGTGTATTTTCCACTTTGTGTTATTCTACCATCCTTCATCACCTGTTGACATAGCATGCAAACATAAATTTGTCATGAAAGCTAAAATGGAGGCCTTAATAGACTATGATGCACGCACATTCTGTCTAGTAGCGTGTTCCATTTCTGAAACACATCCGACACAGATACACATTGGACACTTGGGATACGCACCTAAGGGCGAATTTGTAATTTTAGAAGTTGGATACGATATTCATATATGCATATCCATAGCTCATATATGTGAAACGAAGAACCATGAAATTGAGTCAAGATTGCCATATAATGAATGAAAAGTTGTCCATAATGATGAAAAACTACCAAAAATGAACAGAGCCACTAAAAATTGTTTTATTTTTATTTTTATGTGTTTTGATATTTATACTCGGTCCTTATAGTTTTACTAAGAACAATATGGTCCTTGTATTTTTAATATTTACGTATATGCCCTTCAAACCATTATGTAACCACATATCTTTACCCGTGCAACCTAGTTAATAGAAGTAAGTAGACTTAAACACTTGGTGCTATAAGTACATAAATTATTTCTCAAGAAAACTAATGTTGATGATAATCATTTAGCGCAATAGTCTACTAAGACTAACAAGATCAACAGCCTTAAGAAAACAACAACAATAACAAAGAAACTTTAAATAGCTTACCAATATAAGATCTGCTGCAGGCAAAAACTCCACTTGATGTGTCACATAAACAACTGTTTTAGAACTCAAAAAGCCTAGTATGCATTCCTGCATTCAACATGGTAAGAGAGAAAGTATTCAGTAACTGAACTATGCAAGAAAACCCGTAAAAAAAACGCGAATAAATGACAAGAAAGATGGGATCCATTACATTGAAGAGATGAGTTCCGGTATGAGCATCCACTGCACTAAAAGGATCATCAAAGAGATAAATATCGGCATCCTGATATAGCGCCCGTGCAATCTGAATTCTTTGTTTCTGTCCACCACTCAAGTTAATCCCCCTCTCACCTACGACGGTTTGATCACCGAATGACAGAATTTCGAGGTCTTTCTTCAATGCACATGCTTCAAGAACATTATCATACTTCTCTCTATCCATCTCTTTACCAAACAATATGTTATCTTCTATTTTACCACTCTGTATCCATGGTGATTGAGAAACGTAAGCCTTAGTTCCACAAAGCTTAATTGTACCGGATAGTTTAGGCATTTCACCTAAAATACAAGAAAGTAAACTAGACTTCCCAGAACCAACAGAGCCACAAACGGCTACCCTCATACCGTGAGAAACCGTAACATTAACTTCGTGTAAAGATGGAGTACTGGAGGATTCATCCCAACTGAAGTTCCCGTTTTTTATCTCAATTGCATTATCCGAGCTTTCTTTAGGAAGATTTTCGATGACATCAGGTGGAAGATCAGCAAGCGAGAGGAATGAAGCTATCCGATCAAGTGACACTTTGGTCTGTACAATCGTTGAGATTGTATCTGGAAGCATGTAAATAGACTCTTGAAGTATTCTAAATGTTGCGAGAGCAGAAAGTATTTTCCCTGACTCGAGAGGGATACCGATAACCAAGCAAGTACCAAAAGTTGCTACAGATACTATAGTTGGAGCCACCCAAAAGACAAAAGTAGTCATAGCAGCAGTGTATACGTACTTTTTCAACCAACCGGCTTCAGTTTTTCGAAGTTCCATGATTCTTGACAAAAACTTCATTTCCCAAGCTTGCAGTTTTAAGATCCTCATGTTCCTCAACACCTCAGATGTTGCCTTCATTCTTGAATCTTTTGCTTTCATAAGTTTATCTTGAAAATTCTCTTGTAATTTCGCGGGTGGATAGTTTGCAACCATGACTAATATCGTAGCAACAAGTGTAGCAACCGAAGCAAGTCCGATATTTTGATAAAGGATTACTAATGCTAAACCAACTTGTATGAAAAACAGCCACGTCTCATGCATATACCAACCAAAATCAGCAATTCTCTCAGCATCCACCGCCATGAAATTGATTATTTCTCCGCTCGTGTTCCCTTGCTTCGACTTGCACGAGAGTGTTAAGCCCTTATTGTATATTTCCGCGACTAAAGCTGCCCTGGCTCTAAATCCAGCTTGTTGCACTCTGAAAAACCAGTGTCTTTGAGACACACACTCAACTAGCTTTGCAGCAAAGAATACAGACACTAAGACGTAACCTTCATTGTTAAATAGTCTTTCACCATTAAGGTATTGAACAAAGGTTGCAATTAGATAAGGACCAACATAAGTAGCCAGTGTGTATAGAAGCGCGAAAACGCCAGACAATATAGTTTCCCACCATACAGTGGAAACCAGGGCCTTCATTAACAAGAGTGTAGTAACTTGAGACTCAGAATCAAGCTTTTTTCTCATAATTGGAAGAGCCCCTTTAACACTATCAAGTCCAGCTAATTGAGGGACATCTTCAAGATCCAAAATTTTCTCGTTCCCGAGCGAAATTAAAGGACCCATCCAAGAAAAAGCAAGGATACTGAAGAAATTAGCAGTGGCATAGGGTGTAATACTTTTATCCCCAATAGATTTATTAGGCTCACTAACAACAGTAGCATTTCCATTTCCATTTCCATTTACAAGGGTTCTTGAAGAAGATTATCTTTTCTCTTCTTTTCCCTTACACATCCCAAGTAACAGAAAAATAAGCCAATAATTGTAGAAACAATGTCACCTACCCAATAAGAGATTGGTAAAGTTTGGTTCTTTTTGGAATTAAGGAAGTCTATTAGAAGAAAATAGCTAGATAATATAAAATGAAGCACCCACCATACTCTTAATGTAAATGGGTATCTAAATTCACAAGAATCGGTATGCAAGAAAAGTGGAATTGCTAACCAAGCAAGAGTCTTTAGTGAAAAATCAGAAAAAGTTGGGATTTTTTCATTTGTCCATCCATCTTTGTACCAATAAAAGGTGGTTAATAAACAGAGAGCTAGATTAAAAACTGCAAGAACATAGCAACAGTAGAGAGCTGGTTTATGATACAACTTAACCTTTCCACCAAAACCATTAGGAGTTCTAATTCCACCCTTGATTTTCTTGTAAACCCACGTGGCAAAAAGTAAAAACAACAAAATAGCGTGGAAAGAAGATGACAAGCCTCGCAATGAAATGGAGTCAATAAGGAGGAAATCGCCATTAATCCTCATGTTTAAAGATAAAAGAGAATCAAACAGAGACATTCCTAATTCAGATGATGTTTTGACTTCAAGAATTTCAATTTTGGCCTGTTGCGTATGTTCTTTCCGCTATATTCATTGATGTTTTCAGAAGAATGAAGCTTTTAACTATTATAGGTGAGAATCACAATAAAAATGGTGAGGATAGTATGAAGGTTTAGCTCATGAGCCGATGTTTCAGAAGATAGGAGGGAAAAGATACATGAAAGAACAACCGAATGAAAATGAAAATTACAAACATTCACTAAAATTTTTTTTTTTCTTCTTTTAACTAAGAAATCCTCTTCAGAAAACAAAAGAAAAAACTAAGAAATCGTTTGATAAGTCAAATATTGACCTTCTTAAGAAGTTCGTTTGTTTGAAGTTGGTATGCCATTTAATATTTTATAGGCTGAAGATAATGGTCAACGGCGGCTAGTTTTCTTAAGCATTTGGAAACACAAACCACAATTGACGACTTATTCTTCTACCTACTATGTTTTTAACTTTATCTGCCACGTGTTTGTGCACCAATAAGCTCGTTCAGTGACACGATCATTCGTCGACAAACGAACGATACTGATTTGATTTAACACCGTTGATCATTATGTAATTCATTAATCATAATGTAGACATGACGATAATGAATAGTATAAAATCAAATTGTCACCGGTTATTACTATTGTTTCATTTTGTTCCATTCATACGATTTGATTGCATTTCATTGTTTAAGCGTAATAAATATGTCATTATTGCTTCAATCATGAATGCATATCCATGGCATCTTATAGATAGAGTTTTAATAAATGGTCATCCTGCTGGCGCTATTCATCCTAGCAGGGCATTTGTCTAGGAGACCCCTTGGCCCTTATCGCCTTTTCTTTTTGTTCTCCGTGTGGAGGAATTCTAAGCTATGTTGCACTAGGCACTAAATATTGGAGCTCTCAAGGGTGTTTTTTTAGGCAGGCAAAGTATTGAGACCAGTCATTTCCTTATTGATGATGATGATACCTTTGATGTTCGTACAAGCCTTACATGATTGGGGTGTATGGTAGTTCCCAATACCCATTCTGCCTATGAGTGGCTAATTGTACGATACCAATTCGGATGAATGTAATGTAATATGACGGAGTGGAATGAATGAAATCGAAAGAAATAGAGACATTCCATTAAGTGCGATTTGATTTGAATGACAAAATGAAATGAAAATGATTCCATAACAATTGACAATGGGTAATACCATCTATGTCCCACAAAAATATACTCCTAAATCCCGTAATATGTTCTTTTAAAGCTTTTTGTGGCCCCAAAATATGTCTTCTCATATTTCAATACAAGATTAATCGATTGTTTTCACTTTCACACTAAACAATACAATATTATTAATCAATCCCAAAACCAATACATAATTTTGCCTTGAAATATTAAAAAGAACTCATTTATGATTTTTCTTAATCTGTGTGAAAAGTTCAAAAGACTTTATAATACGGGGACGGAGAAAGTACAATTTTTAAAATGAATTATCTCGTAAAATTGTCCATTTAGATACAACGTTAACGCATTTTTTCCAAACATACCCTTATCGTAACATTTAATGTTTATATATTCATTTTATATTCCAAAAGAAAGATTTATTATATGAGAGGGTTGTTCATCACTACTTAAGATACAAACACATTAATTGTTATATTATTACATCACGCACTACAAAAAGTGGATATTTTTTTATGAAGCAGAGGTAGTAGATGACAAGGCTACGGGCGGGAGTAAGGTAGTAGGGTGATGGGGATAAGGTAAAAACAGTGTGAAGGTAGGGTGAGTGTGGGGTGTTTTAAGGGTAATAGGTACGCGTGATGGATGATGAGATATGGGCGGTAGAGACCGTAACGGATGGTGATAAATGGATAGCAATGGGTGGAAGTGATAGGGTGATGGATAGGGTGGTGGTAGTGGTGGATTTTGTTTCATTACAACGAGTATTCATTATATTCCATTACATAACTCAAGCAATATAATAGAATGAAAAACTATTTCATTAATCCTTCCATCAAAACTAGCCCCAATGTAATAAACCAATAATAATAATAATAATAGGGTGAACAACAACTATTCACTTGTCGGAAAAACAAAAACAAATTAGGCAGAAGCTTCCTGCAGGTTGTGTGAATAAGAAAACAATCCAATAACTCAAACTTCAGCATGTGCGAAAATTCAAGGATGCAGTAAAACTAGTACATACTACTTCACAGGAGAACTTGTATTCTCACTTGCTACAAAACATGACTGCAACATCTACTACAACTAAACACACACACACACACAGGTTGGATTGTTGAAGTCACTGTTTCCACCCTAAATATGTTTATCCACACAATTTTAACACACACACATGTTAAAAATGCATCACCAACATAAACATACTTAGAGTGAAAACAGTTCACTTTACGGTACAAAAGTCGTAGATAAGTTATACTAAATGACATGTATCCTATCTTTTTGCTTGTACCCTCTTTCAATATACGCATTACTATCATACGAAAGTCACTGAAACTAAAAGGATACGATGCGCGTCATTTGATACAGCGTGGGTGCGGATCCCCTGCCGTGCAAGGTGTGCCATGCAATTTGCTGTGCACCGTTTCCGTCGGAAATTTCGACGGATCCGTTGAAATTTCGACGGGAAGAGAGTGAAGCAAATTTTAAAAAAAAAATATACATATATATATATATAAAAATGGTGCTCCCGTCGAAATTTCGAAATTTCGACGCATCAGTCGAAAATTCCGACGGAAACGATGCACAGCACCTTGCATGGCACACCTTGCACGGCAGGGGATCCGCTCCCATACAACGTTTGCATCTAAATAACATAATCAGACCATTCTGAAATATGTGATGTATGATCCATAGACAGACTAGCCATTCTATCATGCCTAATGGGATTCTCTTTCCCACCAAGTAACCTTGCCGGATTACCGACGGCGGTGGTTCTGGCTGGAACATCCTTAAGCACCACTGATCCAGCTCCAATCTTAGCCCCATCTTCAATCCTAACATTCCCTAAAATTGAAGTTCCTGCACCAATCAATACCCCATCACCAATCTTCGGATGCCTATCTCCAGACACCTTACCTGTCCCACCAAGTGTCACATTATGCAAAATTGAAACGTTGTTTCCGATCACCGCCGTCTCTCCGACCACCAATCCGGTGGCGTGATCGAGCATGATTCTGCTGCCCATTTTTGTTCCAGGATGAATATCAACAGCAAATACTTCAGATACTCTGTTTTGTAACAAAAGGGCTAAGCTTTTTCTACTGTTTAACCATAATTTATGCCCTATCCTATGTGCTTGGCAAGCTAAAAAACCTTTGAAATTCAGGAAACAATTGACGTAGCTAATGCAAGCAGGGTCTCTTTCTTTAATTGCTCTTAAATCATCTAATGCAGCTCTGATAATTTCTGGGTTTTCTGAAAAAACATATAAGAATAAATCGTAGAGCGTACCGCAGGAAAGAGTGCAATTGCTTAGCTTTATGGAAAGATGATTCGCTAAAGCTTTTTCAAATGAATTGTGAGCTAAAATTGAATTGAAATAGTAGTTTGATAAGATGGGTTCTGCTTGAACATCAGACACGGCTTCATCCTTCATCCGAGCCCATAAAGCATCATTGGATTCTTCCTCTGGGGGGTTGATTAGCTTTTGTGGGTGATGAAGAGGTTCAGGAAAATTGGTTTGGCAATATTTAGGGCAATTATAGAAATGATCATCGGATTGGGGCCTGTTTCGGTCCTCAGCTCTTGAAAAGGAAATGCAAGCCGCCATGGCTGAAGGTATTAGGCTTTACTTTTGGGGAAGAGGGGGGGGGGTGGAGGAGAATACCGAGATTAGGGTTCCAAAAATTGATGGCGATCCGAGAAAAATTGTGGGCGATTTATAGGATGAGCCGTAAGAAATTTAAGATAAGTTGGTGATTTATTGGATGCCATTGCGATTGAGGCTGAACCCTTTCCGCCAAAAACAATTATCTTATTTAACTTAGATTATTTAGGGGTACTTAGATTTTTTTTTAGGAAAAAAATAAATAAACAAATCATACATATTGCTACCTCTCTTCAGAAATAACTGAAACCATTTGTTTGAAAATAACTGGAGCAATAAATTCTAATATAATATTTATTTTGTCTTTCATATATCCCTATATATCTATTCTTATTTATTAAGGAGTTAGAAAAATAAATACAACATTACATTAATTATAAAACCAAGTTTTTTTTACATTTTTAAGATTCAAATTAAAGCGTTAACTCTCATTCTTAATATGAGTTTTTGACATGTCAGACGCTTATTTCAAACGGAGGGAGCAATTTTTAACCAAATAACCGAGGGAGCAGGGGCAGACTCTAGCCTATCCCGGAATGAACCGAGTTAAATTGAATAAAGACTTCGCTTAAACTTTGTGTTCGTTTAGGCCACGAGTTTTTTTCATGAACGTTTGGTTAGTAAACGAACAAAAATTTATGTTCATGTTCAGTCCATTAATAAAAAAATTCTTACATAATGAGTGTCATTTACAACAACATTGATAAAACGTCAACAACAATAACAATTCCGTCATGCGGAGTTTCACAAAGCCATGTCCTCTTCTCACTGGGATCGAGAGGTCCGCCACCCGGTCATATGGAGTGCACCTCCGTGGGCAATTTGGAAATGTAATTCGATGTTTCGTCACGTATACGGGTATCTTGGTGTGGGTCCGATCTTCGACGGCGCCGCTCGTTTATTGCTGCGTTTTCGTTTCACCTCGACCCTGGTATAAGTCCTGAGATTCTGAAGATGCATACGATTCTATTGGCAATGGTAGAGGCTAGTCGCTTGGGACTTTTCGTAACGCCGAGATTGATTGTCTTCTATGTGTTCAAGCATTATTGCGCCGTCGGATGATTTTTGTCTTGATTCTTAACACGCGATCGCGCTTGCGCTTTTATCATCATTTATTTCTACATCATTTACATTTGTCAAGCACTGACAATTTTCCGACGTATTTATTGACTAGACACGGGTAAGACCATATTGATCGTATTGTTTGGGGAACATCCCTTCCTCATGATGTAATTTCTACCGTTATTGCGGACTTGACTTAGTAAACATTTTATTTTCTTAAAATAAAAAACAAAAAAAAACAATTCTACGTGAAGTAATATATGCTACATTAATCGACCAATTTGATGTTTCCAATTGAATAAGATTTAATCATAAGAATCATTGCAATTCATAATGAGAATCAAAATTCAGTTTCATCTCCCTCAAGAAAAAACAAATCAGTTTTATCCACCATTCACTATAATAAACAATCTTATCAATCTCTTCCGATAGAAAAAAATTATAATTAAAGAATCATTGTAGAGAATTTATTATTAAAAAGTGAAGAGAGAATAACTACTCACAATTTTTTTTTTTTTTTTTTTTTTTTTTTTTTTTTGAGTGGACACATTTTTTTTTCTTGAGATAGTAATTATTCACAATTTCAGTTGCCGCCTGTCTAATTAGTTATGTCCTACTGTGCCTATGGATGGGGTACAAAAGTTTTTGACTTTTCTTATCCCATATTACGTAAGGCCATACGTTGGACGATAATTTTTAGTTACTACCTCAATGGAGTGAACTCACGGAAGGAATGACACCGGAAACTCTGTGTGGCCTTCGAATCACTTCGTCCCATATGAACACATCACCTAAAAACTCGTAAGTTTACATGCAGATATCCATACGCATATAATCGATCGGTAATTAAATCCTGGATCATACAGTTTAATTTATTTAAAATAAAATGTGACATTTGCCATATGGACGATCTCAGAATATGGCACAGTGACTCAATAACTTCCCCTAAAAACCTATCATATCGACACTTCACTATATATGGACTCACTACCAAGGACAGAATCAGGAATTGGAGGTCGGGTGGGCTAATAAACTATATTTGTATGGTCGGATGACTGAATTAAGATAACTAACTGTATTGAATTAAGTTATATTATGTTTTCGATATACCGAAAATAAAATACGGGTCGGCTGCGCCCACCCAAGCATAACTCTGGTTCTGTCCTTGCTCACCCCCTAAAAACCTTCCACATGTAATTTATAGCGGTATTCGCAAACCCAAACAAAAACACTCGCATTCGCCTTGTTATATGTCCTCCTAGACTAATCCAAAAGTTAGTAAAAAGTGTGACAGTCGACCGTTTTGATTTTGGGTGTAGGAAGTTAATATCATAAATTAATTTTACTTAGTAAAAAATATTATATACAAACAATATTTACAAACTCAATTACTCAGAGATAATCTTAGATCAACATGATTTGGTATGAAAGAAAGGAAATGAGAGCAAGGGAAAAGGAGCAAATAAGGTTTTTTAAAAATTGAGTGATCTCGTTTCTTTTTTAAAAATGTGAGAAACGAAAGAAAAGATTTCATTTTTAGTAAAATTGAATTAACAATATCAATATCTATCTTTCTTTGTGTCTAGGTCTATTCAAACACTGAAAATAGACTTCACAATCAATCATTCCTCTTTCTTTTATTTTCTGTCACTATCTATTTTCCATTCTATCTAATTTATTCGATCCAAACAGGGTCTTAGAGCTTTGACTGTTTAGATAGGATAACGGAGGCCGTTTGAGTTGGGTTCAACATTTATTTTTTAGTATCATTAGAGTACATCATAACATATGATGTACTATTATATAATGTCGTTTAAGTAATGATGACGTCAATTCCTTAATAAACTATGATTAGTCAATTCTTTTTTTTTAAGGGAGTGGTTAGTCGTTTTAAGTCAAATGTAATAGACTAAAATATATATTTAATTTATTATGACTTGAATAGCGCCGTTATGAAAAGAAAAAAAAATCATTTACTGAAAGAAAAAAATATATCATAAAGGTTGACATAAGAAAACAATGGGGTTAGACTTTATGTAGCTCTACTTCGGCCAATCCTCTCCTCGATTCACACTCTTCATCAACCTTTTACAAACGGGCTGTAGTTAAAAGCCATAAAACCAAAACAGCACAAGAAAATTCTAAAGCCCAGTACCTTACCCGCTTATCAGCCCATTTTATTTAGGAGCCCACATGAAACAAAACCCGAAACAAAACCCCAAAAACTACCAGCCACATGACTAGCCGTGATATTACCAATATACCCTCCAACCAGCTCATCTGTCTTCTTCTGTTGCTCCTCCTCCTCCCTTCCTCTTCCTGAACCCGAAACCGGAACCGGACCCGACTCCATTGGCTCCTCCTCCTCCTCCTCCAACAACAAATTCTTTCAAAACGATATCGAATGGCTCTGGTATAATCTTCAACTTGGAGGCGATACTATACGCTGATTCAAGCATTAGTCTTCCAGATCTTGCTCTCTTGTTTCGAGCGCATCTGATTGGTTTCTGTTTCTGGATCTTGATTGTTCTCCGAATTCTATCGCATTGCGGCTGGCAAACGAGAAAATTTCTGCGAGAGGCGAAGAAGAGCGGGAAGGGATTTTCAACGTGGTTGATTTGAAATGAGAAAATTTCCATATTATTTCTTCAAACCCAAGTGGAGTGATTATCCAATTTTATATCATTTGGTCGTATTAACAATTTCTTCGCCAGAATAAACGAGCGCATCTTATTAGTTATCCCATTTGATTTACTTTGGACCTTTTTTTCTTCCAAAAAAAAAAAACAAAATTTTATTAAATCTAAACTACGACAAAACTAGTCATCAGCTAGACTAAGTGACCCAACATGACGCTGAACTACAACCCAGCACCATCAAGGCTACTCTAAAACACTAAACAAACCTACAATACAACAAAATCAGATAACAATATATTATATTAAGGGGTGCTGAACAGATTTAAAAAAAATTCTCTAAACGATTAAGGGGTTCAGACAGATATCGTTCGGATACTCTAACTAATTATATAAAATTTGGATCAATTCGTTTTTGGTTTGATATGACAATTTATGTTATTAAGACTACCACAAATTTGAGTATTTTGATCTGGTAGTAAAACACAATTACCTTATCATAGAAAAATTTATGTCTATATTATTATCTGACTAATTATATCATCACATGTTAGTCGATGTTATGGCGGACGCAGATGATCCTAGCTGAGAGGCGATACTACATGAGAAACAGAATTTTTATGGCAAAAATACACAACATACATAATAAAGTGTATTTTTAGGATCTCAGAAGCGCTACCGCTTCTTTACATAATAAACAGATTTTCGGATCAATGCGCGCCCGCCTTTACATAAGTCGTATTAATAAGGAAAATAAAAACTTCATCCCAAAATATATACAACCAAGAAGCCAAAAAAAAAGTCTTTATTCGCACCACAACAAATCTATGCTGCAACACATTAAAATAAAAAAATATGTAACCTACTCCTTGCACCATAGCTATTATTTTTAAGTAATGATACGCACACAGCGGTTGCCACAACTGTAATCAGATCGTTGATTATAATGAGTCTAAATTAATCATGATGTAAACTACCATAATCAAATGTGCAGATCACCGTTGTGTCACTCGTTGTGGCACAATCGTTGTGTTATAAACACAAACAGAAAGGTTGCAATTTAAACACAGAAGTAATGCAAACGTAAAGAATGGCGGAATTGATAAACACAGAAACAAGAAGAATACAGTGATTTAACGTGGTTTCCGACGTTGTGCCGACTACTCCACGGACAGAAAATGAGATCTTTATTATGCACAGAATTACAAGGTTTTCACAAGTGTGTGAATAACACTTTGAAATGACACACATTGCATTGATTACAACTTCGGTATTTATAGACACAAGTTCCAAACCCTAACCGCCATAGATCTTTGCCTGAACTACCATAAATACCAGATGTGGACCCCACCCCAATTGTTATCCACCAGATTTAAACTCACCAAAACCGACTTCCTGCACTTGTAATCAATCGCCTGATGTAGAACTCACTATATTTTTCAAAGATAACTCAAGAGTCCGTAAACCGATCGTTGACTTGAGGAAGAAGTTCGATTGCACTTCATCAAACCGACTTTCACGTAGAATCGAATATACTTAATCGAATCGACCATCAATCTCGCCTGCTTTTTCCCTGCATTAGTTCCACCAGATATTTCTCAGTTTAGAGATCAAGTCACCAAAACTGACAAATCTCCACCTTGACTTGAACTCTCATTCAACGTCACCAGATTGCATATTCAGATGTACTTGTACCAGATGCATTCATCAATGCCAAGATGTACAGTACCAGACTTCTCCTCAGAATCCACTCAAGTTGATCTGCCCTCAACTGAGTATCCAAATTTCAGTTCACAAGCTTTTAATATTCAGCAAGTCCAGACACAACTGAAACTTGATTTGCTGAACTGGTTTAGTGAACATATCAGCATGATTCTCCTTGTTGCTGATCTTCTTCACTACAACCCTCTTCTCATTTCTCAGAAAATGATATCTCACATCAATATGTTTGGTTCTCTCATGATGAACCTGATCCTTAGCTAGACAAATTGCACTTAAACTGTCACAATAAATCTCAGCTTGATCCTGATGTAGCCCCAAATCACTGACTAGTCCCTTCAACCAGACACCCTCCTTGGCTGCTTCAGTAAGAGCCATATACTCAGCTTCAGTAGTTGATAAAGTCATTGTTGCCTGAATAGTTGCTTTCCAGCTGACAACTGAATTCTCCAATGTGAAAACTGTTAGTAATATCATCCGCAACGGAAGCGATTTTAAGGATCTAGATCTATAAAATACACGTAATAAAATAACTAAATCTACATCTACAAGGGGGTTGTAGATCATACCTTTTGGATCTCAAAATCCAAGTTGAAGAACCGCAATGGAAAGAACGAAAATGTGAAGAACACCACGATCTTCCGTACGTGTGATCCAAGCAAATCCCGGTGGAAGGAAATCCTCGTCTCGAATCCTTCCGATATGCTACCCGGAAAAATCTCCAAGATTTTTCCCTTTAATCCCCTTGGCCGAATTTTATTCCTTCCCTCTCTAAGAGGTGAAGTCGAAAATATTGTGTTGTTGTAAGGCTTGGGAGAACTCTCTTTATATAGGAGAGTAAAACTTAGTCTCCAATGATTAAATAATTAAGAGATAATTATTACATTAATCCTTTTTCCAAATAAAAGATAAATAAAATAATTATCCCAAACAAATTAGGATAAATCATATTATTATCTAATATTTCATGAATTATCATTTAACAAATAAAAGATAAATCACACATTAAATAATTATCCAAGAAAACTAATTTCCTAATAATTATTAACCACAAAAGTGGAGCCACCTTTTATCAAAAGGTTCACACGCACAAAACCATATTTGACCAGTTAGGTCAAAAAGGTCAACACACTATTTCAAAGTGAAATTACTTAAAAACGTCTTTTCCGCAGATTTAGTTATTTAGCCCAACTAATTTAATAGTCCACTAAACAATTAATTCACATATCGTTTTAATAAAGTCCAACAAGAACTAAATTAATATTATTAGATTCGACGTCCGAGAATAGCTATGCTATATTAGGAAGCACGTCGGGGACCATGGACTAATAATCGCGGCTCCGATAAATCAAATAAATAATTATAGAATAATTATATTCGATAAATCAATCACAGAATATGCCACCATAATCCCGTGATCGCACTTCCTCCGATTATAAGATTATATTTATCTCCTCACGAGAATAATAATAAGCGTCCATTGATATAATCATTACATATGGATTAATCCTCCATAGATTGTTCATTCTAAATCGGGAAGTTACCGTTAACCCTTTTAGAACCTCTTATCCTTATTTACCATTAACCCCTAGTGATCAATTAATTCATACAACTCACCGGGTAGCTAATCGCTGTAATATGAACTCCATGGATCGATCGCTTTTAGGATTAACAAACAAGTGGAATCGTTTTATCTACTTCCATAAATGGAAGGAATGGATTCGTGATCTCGTGATAACACGACTACTCACTCAATCCAAGACAATGCCAAGATGGGGTAATTCGCACCACGCAGACTCGGTGTAATCCTTAACCGTCAAGTCAAACTTTATAATCGATTCAAGCGCTTGATCGTGATCACCTCAGGATTAAGATATATCCATAAATATGATCATCCATTGATTCGATAAGACTTCTCGATTACGGAATTATATCGTGAACTCTAATCAAATCGGTCAAATTTCTATATGATATATCTATCATATATAAATGCCCCATTAGGTTCTCTTAACCGAAAGTCGGATAAGACAATCACACCTATTGTGTTTCGGGCGCATTAATAGCACGTTAAAAGAGAGACCCGATACTCTCGATTAACTTCACTACGGGCTAATTGTATTTTAAGCACGTCTTCACTAACTCAATCCTCCGTGTATATACCATACACCGAAAGTTAAGTGATTACATAAACGATATACTTTAGGGTTTTTCAGTAGTGTAATTACTATTGTCACATCGGTGAATATGAGAATAATAAATATGAATAACAATATCATTTCATTTATTAAATAAAACAATTACAAAATTGTCTTTCGGGCATCACACCTAACAAAAACATAACCAGTCATAGATTTTCTACTGTCCACATCTCCTACATAATCAAGATCACAAGATCTCCGTGATCGGGCCGAGTATCACCTCCATAAATGAGACCACATCAGTTGTACCTATAAGGTACCGAACATTCTTTTCAAGCTTTCCGTTGTTCATTTCGTGTTGAGCCATAAACCTCGCCGACGACATCGATCGCTCGAGCCGATCGGCCTAGTGCACACCATAGAATACATTAAACTGCCAACTGCATTAGCGTAGGGAACTCTTGACATATACTCCTTCTCCTCTCGCCGATCGTGAAGCAAAAACTGACAAATGAACATTTGATGCCATAGGAGTATCTATTGGCTTAGCTGCTGATATGCCAAACTTTGACAAAATCTTCTGTATATAGCCATGCTGAGATAAAAACAGTTTCTTCTGATTTCTATCTCTCCATATCTCCATCCTCAAAATTTTCTTGGTCGCACCCAAATCTTTCATTTCAAACTCAGCACTGAGAAGGTCTTTTAGATACTGAACATTAGACTTCTTCTTTGCAAACTATCAAGATGTCATCTACATATAACACAAGATAGATGTGTGATCCATCTTCCAATCGACTATTGTAAACACATCAATCATAAGGACTTCACTTCAGAACCCAACCGGATCATATAATCTGTCAAAACTTTTATACCATTGTCTGTAAGCCTCGCTTCACCCATACAAGGACTTCTTCAACTTACACACAAGATCTTCCTTACCAAGAACTTGGAAATCCTCTGGTTGAGTCATGTATATCTCTTTGTCTACCTCACCATGTAGAAAAGTTGTCTTCACATCTAACTGCTCAAGTTCTAAGTCCTGCTGTGCCACCATTGCTAGTAACACTCTGATTGAAGTATGTCTGACTACTGGTGAGAATATCTCATCAAAGTCCACCCATTCTTTCTGACTGAACCCTTATGCAACCAAACGTGCCTTATACTTAACTCCTTTTGCCTCAGTTATCTCTTCCTTCTTCTTGAAAATCCATTTGCAAGTAACAATTCTCCTATCAGCTGGATGTTTAACAAGATCCCAAGTCTGATTCTTCAGTAATGACTCCATTTCATCTCCCATGGCAGCAAGCCATTGAGATGCTTCAGAACATGTCACTGCTTCCCTGTAAGTAAAAGGTTCAAAACCATCCACTTCTCCTGCAACTTGAAGTGCGTATCCGACCATATCATCAAACTCATACCTTCTAGGAGGTATCCCAACATTGGATCTTCTAGCTCACGATGCTTATACTCTGGCGACCCACGTTCTCGCTTTGACGCTCAATCGACATTTGCTCACCGATCGGCTTGGATTCTACCGTTCAAGAATCAGATCGATGAAAATCGACTTGGATCGCTTGATTGTTGCATTCCAACTAACTCTACCAAGCTCCACCTCATCGCCGCTTTTCTCGCCAAGATCGATTTGGCCGCTTATCCTCCCACCGATGAATCGAGTATAGAATTTTCATCAAAATCGATCTCGCTGAGAATGACTCTGTTTTCGCTAATGACCAAATTTTGTACCCTTTACTCCATCACCACACCCCACAAACACTCATTTCTTGGCGCCTTGGTTCAGCTTTCTTCACCGACATGATAGTAAATGTGGCTTCCAAATACCCTTAGAATCGAATAATCTGCGCAGCTTGCTCGACCACATCTCAATCGGTGTTTTGAGATCGATCCTCGTGTGAGTACTCCTGCTGATTAAGTAGCAAACCGTGGTTTCAGCCTCTGCCCAAAATCTCCTTGATAAACCAGCATGAGAAAGCATACATCTTGCTCTCTCCAAAAGAGTTTGATTCATTCTCTCAGCTACACCATTTTACTGAGGTGTATTCCTGACTGTATGATGTCTGGCAATGCCCTCGTTTCTGCACAACTCATCAAACTCACCCAAGCAGTAATTCTGCACCATTATCTCGTATGGCCTCTTGATCTTCTTCCCCAGCTGATTCTCAACTAGAGCCTTCCATTGCATGAAGCTCTTGAATGCCTCACTTCTGTGATTCATCAGCACCACCCAAGTCATCCTTGAATAGTCATCAATAAAGGACACAAAATATCTGTGACCACCCAATGACTCCACCTTTGATGGCCCCCAACAATCATAATGAATGTAATCAAGTGATGATTTTGTGTTGTGTACCCCTTTCGAGAACTTACTCCTATGAAGCTTCCCAAACACACAATGCTCATAAAAGTCCAGATTCTTGACCTTAAATCCCCCAAGAAGATCTTTCTGAGAAGGAACCTGCATCCCTTTTTCACACATGTGACCCAGTCATATGCCACAGTTTTGTAAGTTGTGACTAATGAATCTCAGTTGATGCCACAAGAGAGTAACCAAAGAACAACTCGAATCCTTGTAATATATACAGAGACCCTTTCTTGATTCCCTTGAGAACCTCAATCTGAGTTTTATAGACACTCAAGACACCACTTTCCCCTTAAAATCGAATCCCTATTCGCCCAAAGAATCGAGAGATACCAAGTTTTTGGTCATTTGTGGAAAATGTCTAACTTCACTCAGTTTACAGAATCTTCCATCCTCTGTCCTAAATTGAACTGAGTCAATCCCAACTACCTTGCAGACCTTGTTGTTTGACATATATATCTGACCACCACCTATCTGCTGATAACTTGAGAACCACTCTCTGTGAGGGCAAATATGAAAGGATGCCCCAGAGTCCATAATCCACACATCAGTTTGATGTGCTGATTCTCCTGCCACTAGGACCATGTCCTAATCTGAATCATGCTCAGTTGCTACAGCAACTGTGCCAGAACTGTTCTGCTGCTTATTCCTCTTTGGATAATTGGACTTCCAATGTCCCTGCTCTTTACAATAATTACAGACATATGTGGATTTAGGGCCTTTGGACTTTGTCTTCTTGGAACTTTTCTTCCTAGACTGACCATGCTCTTTTCCAATGCTGCATCGACTATCAGTCCCCGCACTGACTGATCGCTCGCTCCAGTGCGCTTTACGTCTCGCCTCACGGCATGTAAAGTCGACCTACATCCTCTAAAGCAATCAGATCCTTCCCAACTATGAAGGATCGCACAAAGTTCTCATAGAAGGTCGGTAGTGAAACTAGAAAAATCAAAGCAAAGATCTTCATCCTCAATCTTAACATCAATATTCCCGAGATCATGTAATATTGTGTTCGGTGATCAAGATGATGATGTCTCAACCGAGCCCCTCATGCATCCTCGGTCGAATAAGCCTACCGCTTCAAAGAAGAACTTGTTGGTTAATGACTAAGTCATATACAGCTTTCAAGCTTTAACTATAACTTCAAGGCGAAGTGTCTTCCTCAAAGAACTTCTCGTGATAACATCATCGACAAGCACAACATGATGGTTGAATGTGCTTTTCCTCCAGACCGCATAATCTGCAGAACCAAAGATCCCCTACTACCGGATAAAGGAGTCCACAATCCTTGTTGCTTCAACAAGGCCGCGTGATCTTGATTTGCCACAGATCAAATGTTTTTTTCGTAAATTTATCAATCTTCACGCTCATTGCCGACATCCTTCTAATTAAAGAACAAACCTTTGATCACAAAATCCTAGCACCGGTCACCGGTCAGGTGAAGATCAACTCGTTCACTGCAACTCCCGAATCTTGAACTCGACGCTCGATACGCTTTGTTATAAACAAAGACGTAAATCTTGCAGCTTAAGAAAGAAACAAACACAGAAGAAATGCAAACGTAAAGAATGGCGGAATTGATAAACACAGAAACAAGAAGAACACAGTGATTTAACGTGGTTTCCGACTACTCCACGGACATAAAATGAGATATTTATTATGCACAGAATTACAAGGTTTTCACAAGTGTGTGAATAACACTTTGAAATGACACACATTGCATTGATTACAACTTCGGTATTTATAGACACAAGTTCCAAACCCTAACCGCCATAGATCTTTGTCGGAACTACCATAAATACTCCAGATGTGGACTTCACCCAAATTTGTTATCCACTGATTTAAACTCACCAAAATCGACTTCCTGGACTTGTAATCAATCGCCAGATGTAGAACTCAACTATACTCAAAGATAACTCAAGAGTCCAGAACCGATCACGACTTCGTGGTTAAACTCGACAGACTTCATCAAACTGTTTTTCATGTAATCGAATATACTTAAATGAACTGACCATCAATCTCAGTCTCGGTTTTCCCAGATTACTTCCACCACATATTTCTTAGTTTAGAGATCAAGTCACCAAAACTAACACGTTGTGCCTGTATCATTACTCTTCGATCCTGATGCCAATGTCATTGAACTGAGGGTAAGAACGTATTTTTACATTTAGACATTCTTAGACCAGACAAAAAGTTGTCCACCTTTTCAACCATTTGCCAGGTTTAGAGTATGGATGAAAGCAAATCAGTTTTGTCTTTATATAAAGCATTTAGTATTACTAGTAACTGAAACTCTCTCTAAGCAAATCTGTTGGCATTGCTATCTTGGAAAAGAAAACAAATAAAGGTTTGTTATGGAAGATGAACCACCTTTCAACACTCCATGATTTTGAATTTCATGAATTCACGCTGAAAATTACCACAGCAACTACTAGTAATTTTTTTTTTTTTTTTATTTGTTCTAGATTTCAAAATCAGTAGCTCAAAAAAAGATTTCAAGATCAGTAATTTTTTATTTTATTTTATAGTATAAAACAATTGGGAGCTGATTAAATTCTCTGGAAGCAAGTCTGTTATTGTTGCTCTCTTTGAGAAGGTGAGGACGAACTTTTAAAATTCCAAGCTTTTGAATTTCGATAAATTCGCGCTCAAAATAATCACAGAATTTATTTTTATTTTAAGAATTCAAATCTTACTGGCAATTCTGCATTCATGCATAAGATGCTATTTTTTTCTTTTTCTTTTTCATGCCTTCTTCATTGAACGTTTGTAATCTGTCAGTAAATGGAAAACAATGCCGAGTAGTTAGTGAATTCCATGGAGGAATTCCTCAATTTGATTTGTTTCTATAATTAGGAAGATAAAGAAGTTGCAATGGGAAGGTTTTGGAACCAGACAGAGGCTCTGTTCAAAAAAAATCTCATCTATCAAGTAAATTCTTTCTTTTCCTGCTATTTCCCCTCTTCATGTACCTCTTAATCTCTTGATATTGAACAAAATCGAAGCTATTAATTGATAATGGAGTAAGAATGCTGATTGATTTTTATTTATTGCCAACATTTTTCAGAAAAGGCATCCGAGGTCAATCGCATGGATCCTTCTGATTCCAGCTGTACTCTTTGGAATCCTTTTTGGTGTTAAGATTCACGATCACAAGAAATATGAAATCGATCCCGCAAGAATGCCTGTAGAATCGTTTCCTGTTTTGGCAATTCCCCCAAATTGGTATCGAGCGGTGAAAACGAAGGAGATGCCCCACGATGATCTGCCGGATGCATCTTGCCGGAAAGAGGATGGTTCATGCCCGGCAACTTTTCTTATAACCGGAAAGAACAGAACCTTTGCAGAAAGTAGTACATCAGTTTATTCTATTTCTTTATTAGCGTCTTTTAATGGTATAATCAACATTTTCACGGTCGATTCTAGAGCTAAAAATCGATTTTCTATGATAATCGACTTTTAACCACCAGGAATTCAATGATTTTCTATGATAATCAACGTTTAACCACCAGGCTCTACAATTGACTTTAAAAAAGTGGATTGTTTTCTATGTGATGTCACGGTAAAATCACCGTGTTGCCATTAAAAGCGCCTTTTTAGTATCCTCCTTACAGTGATGATGCATTTGTTAATAGTATATACAAAATATTGAATGATATGTTAGGCTTGGCCGGGAACATGTACACAAATTCTTCAATTCTGAACTCTACTGATGCCATAAACATTGCAGATGGTGTTTGGGTTAGTTTTCTTGAGCATATTTTTTATAACTAAAGCCAACATTTCTTGATTATGTATTCACAGCTTTGATATTCACACTGAATTTCTTTTGGCTGTCAAACTTGTGGACTTGCTGCAGGGAACAGATAATGGACCTGTACACATAGATCGTATTTCAGAAGTTTCCTTGTACGCCATCGAATCTGTCTGCTCTTATAATTCCACCAAATCTCTGCATGCTAAAATTGGAGATAAAGGTAATTATGAGGATTTGATCAAAGGTTAGGTAGATTTAACCCAACTGTTTGAATATGTAATTATTCACTGTTGTCTGGTTTGTTTAGACATGGCAGTGAAGGCTACATGTCTTCAAGGTTTGCATTTGTGGCGTGAGAACTATAGGGAGATCAACAAAGAACTTCAAGGGTATTATTACGAACGAGATTCAATAATGGAGAAAACTAACGGGATAGCTGCTGGTTAGTTTAATATTCAATATTGATCTATGTTCTTCTGCACATGAAACTTATATACATGCATTCTTACACAAGTTCTTTGTTCTTTTTTCTTGAAAAAATTCAGCATATGATTTTTTAGACTCAAATGCTTCAAGGCTTAATGCACATGTGTGGTATAACCCTACCTTAAAAAGTTGGTTGATGGCTGTTGAGGTCCTTGAGGGTGTTCAGGCTGTTTTAAGCACGGTATTACAATACGCCTTTTATTCATGTGCTTAATTCTGATTAGGTTTTAGCTATTTTGTATCAATAGTAAATGCACAGAGAATATATAAAAATAGGTCAGTGCCGTGGCAATAACCTTAAGGAGATAAAGGTTATATTCATATATAACGAATAAATTATGACCTGGATCCTGTAATCACAGGCTTGGAATGCTTACCTTCAATTTCTAAAAGGGCCTTCAATAAAAATGATATTAGAGTATGTTGGAGAGATGGGCACACCTGCTGGTGGAAAAGATCCTGACATGGCTTCCGAGTATGCTTATTTTTTTTTCACGTGGATTTTTCTGCAGATATTTCCTGTAAGTATTTGTGCCTTCCCGGAATTAGTTGGACGTGTAATGGCTACAAATGCTTACAGCGTGTGAATTTGTGACTTTATTTATAGGTCACGTTGTCATCCGTTGTTTATGAGAAGCAGCACAGGATCCGAATCATGATGAAAATGCATGGCCTTGGTGATGGAGCGTATTGGTTGATTACGTACTTGTATTTTTTTGTCGTAGGATTGATCTACATGCTTCAGCTTGTACTCTTGGGATCACTCTCGGGTATTGTTATTACTATCTCTATATATTTTTCAATAGTTTCTCTCCTAGAAGTTGGAATCTGATATAATCAAATCCTTTTGCAGGTTTACCGTTTTTCAGTATGAACTCCTATGCTCTTCAGATCCTATTTTACGGAATACATATGAATTTGCTGATTATATCTGCCTTTATTCTCAGCGGGCTCTTTTCAAGCACAAAGTCTGCTTCAGGTTTCATTTATATACTCTAGAACCAGATATTCGTTTAATGTGATGTCTAAACTTTTCTTGACTACTAAATTTGCCTTCAAAATTCTAATTACAGTTGCTGCTTATAGTCTTCTCTTCGAACGTGGATATGTAGTGAAACTCTTTTTAGGCGTCTGATTATCGATGCTTCATTTCCAAGTAAGTTGACTTATTATGGACTATTGTATGTGTTGAAGTGAAGATTTTACTTTAGAACAACAAACTTAATTTGGCTCATATATTGAATTGAAAGCCGGTATCTTATTTACAACCAAATCTTATTATGTTCATTACCCGATGCATTTCATACGCAGACATTCTTGTTTTATGAGTCACCGTATTGTCTTCATTTGTCTGTTTTAATTATGAATGACATCTAAAGAGCGGCTTTCTCTCTATTCTAGGAGCTTACCTTGTGATCCTGGAACTCTTCCCTGGGTTTTCTTTGTATCGTGGAATATATGAGTTCCAAACGTATGGCCTTAAGGCAAGGGAGATGGGCACATATGGTATGCGTTGGCGTATTCTGAGAGATAAGGGAAGCGGAATTAGAGAAGTAATGATCATCGTGTTAGCAGAGTGGCTATTTTTTCTTTTCATCTTTGCATTAGGAAATGGATTTCTTAAGAGGCTTCTTAGTTTCACACGAAAGCCACGGAAGTCACCGTCTCTCCCAAATCATGGTTCCCAAGACCAAGATAGTCGTGTTCTTGTTCAATTGGATAAACAAGACATTGATCAAGAGGTAATTTTGATACTATTACTATTGACTTTGTGTTTAAGAGGTAATTTTGATACTATTACTATTGACTTTGTGTTTGAGAATGTATTATATCTACCTCACATTCTCTCTATTTTTTTGGTAATATACAGAAAGAAAGAGTAATTGAATTGCTTGGTTTACGACATCCGGGTTACCCGATTATCGCTGATAATCTGATGAAAGTATATCCAGGAAAGCATGGGGCCCCGGAGAAATATGCTGTTAGAGGTTTATCTCTTGCAGTTGCTAGAGGCGAGTGTTTCGGGCTGTTAGGTCCAAATGGTGCTGGAAAAACTTCTTTCCTTAATATGGTCAGTCTAAAACGGATTTCTGATTTGGGCATTCTTGGTTAGCATGTAGATGAACAAAAAAATCTTAGATTGTCAGTTGTTGATTGGTTATTATACCTTAACAAACCGCGATATATGATAAATTTGCAGATGACAGGGCTTGCAAAGCCTAGCTCCGGGACAGCAATTATAGGTGGTCGGGATTTGCAGAAGCAAATGCATAAGATTTATAAAAGCATGGGTGTTTGTCCACAATTCAAGTTGAGATGCATCTTTCCTTTTAATCTCCCCCCCACACACACACACACCCACCCACCCATCCACCATCACACACACTGTTCTCAAGTCTAGAATTGACTGCGTAAAAGTTGATTGAACTATGAAAATGTTGCTCCCTCCGTATAATCTTCATATGCATTATTATGCAGCTTGCTTTGGGATTCACTTACCGGAAGGGAACATCTCCAGTTTTACGGTAGGCTTAAAAACCTCATAGGTCCATACTTAAATCAAGTAAGCCTCTACATAAATCGCAATGTATTTGCATTACAAAAACCATGTGTATTGTGTTGCGGTGTTTTCTTTTTCTCTTTTATCATGTTCATAAACAATTTATACTGAATTAGACTTTTTTTCAGGGGGTGCGGGGCGGGGAGGAGGGGAAGGGGAACTGAAGAAAATTAGACTTTTCAGCTGTTTTGCTTCTGAAATAATCATGAAAAATCCCATCTTTTTTTTTTTCTTTTTCGGTTACAAGAAAACTTGTGAGAGAAAATGTGGGAATCTCTTAAAGTGATTCTTCTAATCTTTAATCTTAATTAATATAGGCAATTGAGGATTCACTCAGAAATGCTAATCTGCTTCAAGATGCTGACAAGCAAGCTGGAAAATACAGTGGTGGAATGAAAAGGCGACTAAGTGTTGCAATATCCCTAATTGGGGACCCAAAGGTAAATAATTTTGGATCCCCAGAAATATTTCTTTGAGACTTTGTTAAACATTCGATTTCTTGATGAGATTTTTTAATGGTTTCAGGTTGTGTACATGGATGAACCTGGCACTGGTTTGGATCCAGCTTCTAGAGACATGCTTTGGGATGCTGTGGAAAAAGCAAAGCAAGACAGAGCTATTTTATTGACTAGTACGCCATTTTTTCGTTTCCTCATTACCTCCATATATAGGCCAGTTCAGTACGTTCTCCTGTTGTAATTGTAATACGTGTTTCATCACATGTTACAACTTATGTATTTGTTTTAAGGAATCCACACCATGCAAAAACACAATTTCTTGTTTTCCCTAAGAGACAATTTCTTTGTATCATGGCTGAAAATTTGCTTTTGGAATTTATATTATCAGCTCATTCAATGGAGGAAGCAGAGCGACTCTGTGACCGAATTGGAATTATAGTGGACGGAAGCATTCGGTGCATTGGAAGCCCGGAACAGGTATGTTAATGATGTATCAAATCTCAGTAATCCCTGGTCTTATTTCAAATCATGATGGAATTAATGAGACTTCCTGTGATAATTACTATTGTGTTGGTTAAAAAAGCTGCTACTTTTCAAGCAATAAAAACATTTTTGTTTCACGTCTTTTTTTGCAGCTGAAGGAAAGATATGGAGGAGCCTATATATTCACAATGACAACATCCCAAGAAAACGAAAAGACGGTAGAAAGCTTGGCACGTCGTTTATGTCCAAAAGCCAAGAAGGTGTACAATATCAGTGGAACTCAAAAGTTTGAGCTGCCAAAAGAAGAGGTTAAGCTCTCCGACGTGTTCAAGGCGGTTGCATACGCAAGAACAAGGTTCGAGGTTCGAGCATGGGAGATCTCTGAGACAACTTTGGAGGATGTTTTTATCAATGTGGCTAGCTACTGGTCTGAGGGTCAGCATTCAACTGTTTAATCATCATATATATTTTGATGAAATCATCATACATGGCTTTGTGGAATCTGACTTTAGGTTTTGATTTTATGTAATTGAGAATAATTATAAACTCTCAACTTTGTTATAATGATTATATTATATATAGATGAATGAATGTAGATTTTTGTCATTTTGTTTACAAAGCTAGCTAATAGGACAACTGATAAAGCAATCAATAACATTTTCTTTATTACAATGAGTCCGACATAACAAATATGTGAACATTCGACATAACTTATATCATAATCAGATTTGTGAGTGTGGAGCCATTCATGCTCTTACAAGAAATATCATATCACGAGACCAATATTAATATGTTGTGGCATTCGTTGTCTCTCAAAACGACTATGGCAATTACAGTACGTACTCATTTGTATATGGATACGGTATAGAGAATATTTCTTTTGTCAAAAAAAAAAAAAAAAAAAACTACAGTATAGTAAATAACTGTCATTAACATGTTTTGGATATAATCAGGAATGAGTTCCCTTTATGCCTAACCATAAACAAAAGAATGAAAGATCAATAAATAAGAGTGAGACTGTGAGTTATTCAGATAATAAAGAATCAAAAAGTAAAGAAAGAAAGAACAATTAAGGGAGTTACAAGAAAGAAGCTTTTAAAGTGAAAAGATATATAACTGATAAATGCTCTCTCTCTCTCTCTGCTAATATATACAGTACTAAATACATATATACATACAACATCTTGCTCTTCCATAACTACTCTTCAACAGATCTTCTTTCTCTGCCTTTTGGCCTTCAAAATTCTTAAACTAACTTAATAAATTTCACATTTTTTACTCTTCTTCATTCATTCATTAAGCACATTCACCTTCTTTGTCTTAATCTCCAAGCTCCTTCTAATTAATTAAGTTTACGTAAAATATAAAAAAAAAAACAAGTTGAAGTAAAAACACCCCATCTTCCTGTAACGCTCTCTCTGCATTAATTAACTCCTTTCTTTCATCTTCTTCTTCTTCTTCTTCTTCAACAAACAATTGAAACTACAAAATCAAGAATCTCATTTTTGAAGCAATATTACTTGGTTTTTTTTACTTCTTTATAGTATAGTATTGTATTCATGGCAATGACTGATAATATGTGCACTTGGGTGAAGATTCTTGTGGTGATAACGGTATGGAGTGACATATTGAAAGGCACTTTTGAGTACGCGGGGGTGTACACGTTTCCGGTTGAGTTTGAGAAGAGGTATTTGGATTGGGATGATATCAGTGTTGAAGACAAAAAGAATAGTGATCATCATCAAGGTGGTGGTGGTGGTGGTGGTGGTTTGGAGGTGAAGGCAGGAACAGCAAGTAGAGTGATTGTGGTCGATCAAAATGGAGATGGTGATTCACTTACTGTTCAAGGTGCTGTGGATATGGTGCCCCAAAGAAATGGATTGAGACATAAGATTTATATTCGTCCTGGAATTTACAGGTTTGAAATTCTATTCCATCCACTCTTCATGTTACATGTATTATATATATATACTTGACGGATAAAATGAACACACTTTGTATAGTTAAATTTTATCGAATCAAGTTTTAAATCAATTTCACACCCCGTAACATATATAATACTATACAATGAAAAGTCGATCTCTATCATAGTATATATATCATCTTTGATACCGGAAGGAAAGTGAAAGTAGAAGACAATATAATTAAATAGAAATTTTTATGGTCTTCATAGTTTTATAAAGTGTAATGAATTATATAATAACTTATATTATGTGAAAAAAAACCTTAAAATTCTATGTGGAAAAAAAAAAAAGCATGAATGCATGATACTATTAATAACACTATTATTATTATTATTTTCAGCAGCTTAAGGATTTTTATTTTTAATTTTGTTTTTGTTTTTTCTTTTTTTTTTACGTGGGTGGTTAGATTTAGTGATAGTGGTAGATAAAGTTGCGGGTTTAGGACATGATACCAGGTGGTGGGAGGTTTTCGGATTTTTGCAGCCATGTCTGAGGAGTAAGTTTTAATTAATATTTTTTTTTATCTTTTATTTTTTCTTTTCATTTTCTATGAATTGAGTAGAGAAAAGATACGTGTACCTAAGTCGAAACCCTTCATTTCATTCATCGGAGCTCCGGGCCGGTCATCTGAAACTATAATCACTTGGCATGACAAAGCTTCCGACAAGAACCAATATGGTTGTGAAATTGGCACCTATCGATCCGCCTCCGTCACCGTTGAGTCCGATTACTTCTGTGCAAAAGATATTACAATCGAGGTAGGTAGTTTTTACCATGGCAGGGCAGCCATCCCATCAATTATAGGCCATAAAATGGGTGGATTTATTTTCCTTAAATATGCAGAACTCGATCGTTGCGGTACCGGGAACGGACGATATGCAGGCAGTGGCATTGAGATTGAAGGGGGATAAAGCATGGCTTCACAAAGTAAGGATACTAGGAACACAGGATACACTGTTAGATGAAGCTGGACTACATTTTTATGATCAATGCTTCATTCAAGGCTCTGTTGATTTCATCTTTGGCAATGCCA
Source organism: Gentiana macrophylla (assembly GCA_026214975.1). NCBI lineage: Eukaryota > Viridiplantae > Streptophyta > Magnoliopsida > Gentianales > Gentianaceae > Gentiana > Gentiana macrophylla. Next base: position 129,338,930 of record CM047807.1, on the reverse strand, counting down.
AATCTTTGTATCAGGTACGTACCCTCCTTCCTTTCCTATTCCATTCCCTTTCTCTTCTTTTTTTAGCAGGACTACTAATTAAAAGCAACAAGGGTATTCGATTCATTACATGATACAGGGTTGTATACTTAACTCAGTAGCGAATCACACCGGAGCAATATCAGCAAATCACAGAAACTCACTACAAGATGATTCAGGATTCTCTTTTGTAAACTGTAACATAACAGGGACAGGAAAAGTCCTTTTGGGCAGAGCTTGGGGAAACTATTCTACTGCTATTTACTCTTACTGTCATTTCAATGATATTATTGCTCCTCAAGGCTGGAGTGATTGGAGTGACGCCGCTAAAGATCGGTCCGTTGCATGTCTCATTCGTACCCGTATCTTATATTTTTTGAAATTCCTGCTCGATCTAGCGTATCTGTATCCACGTATATGTACTCGTGCAACCTGATTTGAGTTTTATCAGCTCTTGTGTCTGTCTTAATATTTACAGGACAGCGGTTTTTGGAGAATTTCAATGCAGAGGCAAAGGGGCAGATAGAAGAAACAGAGTGCCGTGGTCTAAATCGTTCAACATTTTCCAGGCAGATCCGTTTTTAACTACGAAATACATAGATGGACATGTTTGGTTGCAAATACCATGAAGATCTGACGGACACTCAAGTACACCATGCTAATTAATCTCCTTGTGATTTTTGCAACCAAAGGGAAAAAAAGACGAAGAAGTTGGCAGAATGTTTTGCAGCTCTTTTTGAGGTTTAAACTGGGGTTAGTCCCAAAATATATAACTTGCTTTCTACTATTTAGGTACTTGGTCTTATAACTGGACTTGTGGGTAGTTTTATTTTGTATGTATATACCCACAGTCAACTCTAAAGTGTTGACTTGCAAAAGAAGCTTAGCATATCACGGTTTATTTACCACGGATTGAAAAGGAACGTGTATTTCTACGGCTACTCTTGCTTGACTTGCAAAAGTTTTTTCAGTTATTTATTTTTTTGAATTTGAGCTCGAGTCAAACTAATTGAATTAAAAAAATTAGTCGAAACCAAATACCGTATTTTATTAAAGTTCAAATTATTGTACAAGCAAGCAAACTGTGCAAAATGTTACATCAAATGTACATCTATCTAAACTCAAGGAAACGAGAAAGAATCAAGGCCATGCTAGACGAAGTTTGCGAGCACATCTAATGGCTTCCGAGATAATGATTCTCCGTGGGGGCGGTGGAGTTCGTTGTGATGGAACTCCTGGTTGCACCAAAACCAAATGTCCAAAACAATCTCACGAAACAAAGATCTCAAAAAACAAAAACAAAAAAATAATTGTGCCGTGCTCATACGGATCTGGATCCCCTCCTGTGTACACGAGGGGTACGTGTTGGAAGTAGCGCCCGAAAGACAATTTGTGTAATTGTTTTTAGAATTAATAAATGACAAATTTATTATCATCTTATTACTTTGCTTGCTCTTTGTAAAAGTAATACACTCACGAAACGCGCTAAGTCGTATCATATATAGCCATATAACTTAGTATGTGTCATACATGAGGATTAAGTTTATGGTGATACACTTGAACTGTTAGTCCGTGGTGTAGTTAATCAAAGTATGTGGTCTATTGATTAAACCACCATTAATGCGCCCAGAACACTTTATGGTGTGACCGTCTTATCCGGACCGTCAAAATTGGTTGTCTAAGTGGGGCATTTATATATGACGAGAGACATATAGGACTGAACCGATTTAATATGAGTTTCTCATATAATTCCGTGATTGTGAAATCTTATTAAATCATAAGATGATCGTATATGGATTAACCTTAATCCTGAAGTGATTACAGACTCCTACTTGTTTCAAGATAGGGTTTGATGTGTTCGTTAAGGATTGCTAAGAGACGCGGTTTGAATCACTTTCACGTTGGCACTATTCTGGAATGAGTGATAAGTGTGTGTCTCACAGATATGGAATCCATTCCTTCCTGCGGGAAGTAGAAAGACAATCCCCTTATTTGTTGATCCTAGAAACTGATCGATCCATGGAGTTCATATTGGTTATGAACTAATTGATCACTAGTGAGTTAATGGTAAATAAGGATAAGATGTATTGAAGAAGGTTTACGGAAATAATCCTGCTTCATTACGGATAGTCTATGGAGGGTTAGTTTATATGTAATGGTTATATCAATTGACACTTATCGACTCGACTCGACGTTTTGAGAATAAGTTATATCTATAATCGATAGAGTTCAGTTTCGGATTTATGGTGGCGTAATTCCGAAATTAATAAGTTGAGTAGAAATATTACATTCGATGAATATTTTATTCAATTTATGTAGAAGCCTACAGTTATAGGTCCGCTGGTCCCCGGTTTGGCTCACGACGCTTGAGTGTTTTCGTTTTATGGGCATCGAGAATAAATTAAATAGTTGGTCTATTTAATAGATATGAAATATTATTTATTTGGTAAATAATATGTAAAATAGAAAAGATATTTTCTATTAAAAAAAATAATGACAGTTGGCGCCCCTACATGTTGATAAATTAGAAAAAGAAATTTTTCTATATTATGTCACATGTGTAATTAATTAATTATATATTTGTTGGATAATTAATGGAAAAATTAAGAGATTGGTTTTTTTTGGGAATTATCTCTTATTTTGTAGCAAAAATATCTTTTCCTTATGGGAATAGGTTTTTGTGGTGTGAAAATGATAACTCTAAGAGACTAGTTATTTTCCTATATAAAGAGAGTTCCTCCTAGCACATAAAACACATCAATTTGCGCCACAATCAAAATAAAAGAAGAGAAAAATTAATTTCTCGTTCTAGTCATTAAGAGAAGAAAAATCTAGGATTTTTCTTGAGCATATATCGAGGAGGTTCTACGGCGAGGATCGACGTCCACCAGTCGTCGCTAGGAGATACAATCCGGAAGACCACGGCTTCTCCCTTGGTCGATTATTTCTCATCTCTCTCCGATTTGGGTAAATCTACTAACCTTCTTATAGTTATTAATTATTTATGTGAATCGAATCGTGGTATTATCGCATGCGAATTTATTCGTAGCTTCCGCTGTGCAAGATCGAGTGTCTCGATCGGTGCTGTGAATCAGATCTGACGATCTAGTTATGGATCGGATCCGGATTCGAGTTTCTGTATATCCAACGTGTGGTATCAAAGCAAGGTTAAAGCAATTTTACGATCTTGGTTGCATAATTAATTAATAATGAGTGGAATTGAATAAATATTAGGGTTTATTACTTAAAAGTATAGTTTTTTTATACTTATTAGCTTCATAAGGACACAAAGGAATCTGTGGGACTTATAAGGACATAATATATCTACATGTACCAAAATACCCCTAATCTAATTTATTCTTCTCCTTCTCCTCCTCCTTCCATGTCTCAAATCATATATACTGACAGGACCCACATAACTTCAACTCCTTCCTGTATATATCTTCCAAGTGAAAATTGAAGCAGTAGGATCAACATGCTTGCTAGACTTCTTCTTATCGATCCTTCTTATTTTTTGATTTTTTTATTGAATGATCCATTCTTATTTGATTTGGAACTTTTCTTTCTTGATCCACGAAACAAGAAGAAAGAAACCCGGTCTTTTGGGCTTAGGTTTGAGAGGTGGTTAAGTAACCATACAACGCATGATTCTGTTGAAGACACAACTGCACTCCACGTACGAATCGGTCCACGAATGCCGCCCAAACCTCTCAAGTTCAGATTTTGTTGTTGTATTCTTGCTCAATTGCAAATCAATTTTTTTCTTTTTATTTTGGTTGGTGAAAGTTATTAACGAGTTAACAATGATGCCATTCAAAAAAAAAAAAACAACAATCTTGATATATACATGTTGCATACGTCGAGAATCATTCATCGAGCCAAGCTGCATGAGGTTTTTGTCCATATTTGAGCTCTCGATGACCCCAAAAATAACGGATTGTGAATCCAATAAAACTTGTACATGAAAAAAAAAAGAGAATAGGCACACTAATGGATGAATGTTGAGAAGATTGTTGAGGATAACGAATCCGGGATTGATCCTGTGGTGAGGGGTAAAGCGGTCGAGATCTTTTGTGGTGTGGGTTTGGTGGTGAGTGGAAGGTTTCGCATGGAAGGAGGTTGAGGTTTTGTTGTTCTTCTTTGCTCGAAGATAGTCAACTCTCTGGTTTCTCTCATTTGCATATACGAATGAAAGCAGACCAATTGACTAGTGGGTCCAAGCAGACAACCTAAACCATTGATTTCAAACCAACTAAACCAGGAAAACCAGATCTGAGAATAGAATGCTCACGTCGAAGAAAACTGTATTGCGATTGGCATATCGATCATTCCTGTCAATACGATCAAACCTCCGCGGAAATTGAACATAACAAACATATTTCCCGAGGTTGGGATCCATCAAAAAGCACATTGCCTCTCGCAATGCCTTGCTATTGTTTATGTAGTGATCACAATCAAGATTCAACATGAAAGGTCCATTTGTAAGAACAACAGAAACACGAACCTGGAAAATAGAAATACATCCATTGAATTTTTGATGGAATGAAAATCATTCATTTTCATTCCGTTGGAATGAAATCATATTCCATTCCTCCGTTGCCAAACAAGCGAAATTGATATAATGTAATGAAAAAAGTATTGCATTCCATTCTATTACCGCAATCCAAACACGCCATTAGAGTTTCTCCATTGCCAAACAAGCCAAATTGATATAATTAATGAAGTGACATTGATGTCACTGCAGATGTCACTGCATACATTAGACAACTAATGAAGTGACATTGATCTCACTGCAGATGTCACTGCATAAATTGTTGATGTCACTGCATAAATGCGGTGTCACTTCATCGCGGTGTCTCTGCATCGGGGGTGTCTCTGCAATGCGGTGTCATTTCATCGCGGTGTCTTTGCATCGCGTTGTCACTTCATCGCGGTGTCTCTGCATTGCGGTGTCATTTCATCGTGGTGTCTATGCAATGCGGTGTCTCTGCATCGTCAAATGTTATAATATCACGATGTCTCTGTAATGCGGCGTCTATGCATTGCGGTGTCACTTCATCGTGGTGTCTCTGCAATGCGGTGTCACTTTATCGCGGTGTCTCTGCATTGCGGTGTCATTTCATCGTGGTGTCTCTGCAATGCGGTTTCTCTGCATTGCGGTGTCTCTGCATCGTCAAATGTTATAACATCGCGATGTCACTTCATCGCGGTGTCTCGCGATTGCGGTGTCAACTTCATCGTGGTGTCTCGCAATGCGGTGTCACTTCATCGCGGTGTCTCTTATTCGCGATGTCTCTGTGATCGTCAAATGTTATAACATCGTGATGTCTGCGCATCGGGGTGGTTCTCGCCCGGCGGTGTCTCGCAGATCTGGTTGGTCAACTTTGCGTCGTGGTGTCTCTGCGCGATCGGAGGTGGTCATCATGATCGAGGTGATCAATGGATGCGGTGTGGTCAATGCATCGTGGTGTCACGGCCGTTGGCGCGTCTGCATCGCGGGTGGTCACTACGTCGTTGTATCACTTCATCGAGGTGTCATCGCCGTAATGTCATACATCGCGGTGTCTACGATCGCGATGGCCATCGATCGGGCGTCGCGGTGGTCATCATCGAGGATGATCATTGCTGCGGCGGGATGGTCGATGCGTCGCGGTGGTCATTGGGAAAAAAAAAAAAAAAAAAAAAAAAACAAAATAATACACTTTCATCGTTCTCCAGGAAAAAGAAAAAAAAAAACAAATCAAAACACAACAAGAAGTTAAGTGTAGGTAAGCTAAAAACTTTTTTAAAAAAATAGACATTCAGTGTTCCCCGCTTCCCCGCCTCTTCCCCCTGTTTTATTATTATTTTTTTTTGTTTTTTCTTCATTAAGGGTATTTGAGTCTATCTATCTAATTTGTGTCTTTATAAGTCCAACAGATTCATTTTTCATTTATATGTTCAATAAGTCGTTTTACAGTCTTTTTGCCTTTTACTTCTAAATATTACATCTTTTATATTTTTTATATATAAATGTGTGGTTGAATGTTTTGGTTGACAAGATGGATTGGGGTTGGTACATGTTTACCGTTAGATATGTTATAAACCTGTTTTTCCGGATATAGGAAATTGTTGTATTTTTTTTTCAGGAAAAATTTTTTTTTTCTTTTTTTTTGGGATCCAAATTGTTTTGGATATAGGATGCACAGTTGTATTTATTTTATTTTAATTTTTTTTTTTCACTCGGCGCTGTTGCTGTTGCTGAAAGCAAAAGTGATCAAATTGGAATTGGAACTGGAACGCTGATGTCATCATGACATCAGCACTGAAAAAAAGAAAAAAGAAAAAAGAAAAAAGAGGGACGGCTGCACACGTGAGAAGAGAAGAAAAAGAAAAGGATTGGCTTTTCTTTTGACCAAGATCAAGATGCTGCAACAAAGATAAATACCTTTGTATTTTTTTTTTAATAGATTAGATACGATTTTATCGGCCCATCCATCTCAATTGGTTTCTTTTTCGTATTTGTTTCTTGGATGATTATTTATGTGATATAACCAGTATGCCATGCGTGGATCATATTCATGAATTGGAGTCTAGCGTATGGATACATGTAGAAATTTAATATTGGCATTAATTGAGCGTGTATGAAAACGATAATTAATTTAGATTAAAGATAAATTAAATTAATTAAAATGAACGGAATTTTATCGGGATATAAAATTCAAATGATAAAATAAAATTTACTCGGTAAATTTAATTTTGGGATCTAAAAATCATTCATGGATTTTAATTATGTAGTGACTACATAAAAGAATTTTAATAATTGAAAAATTGGAAAATACGGAAAAGTTGGACACCAACTGAGCAAAATATTCGAAAATTGGTTTGGGCGGTCAAACAGGACTTCGGCTCGACTCGACTTGTCCGTCCAAGTACGGGGTTAGCCACGGGGGTCCGGCAAGGCAAGCTATCCGGCGAGCTGAGGCTCAATGGGACAACTTTAGCCCGATTTTCAATCCAGCACCTGCACACGTGTGACGTTAGCGTCGTATATGAACCAACGAAGAGGACGGATCGGCTTAGCCAATCCCGACACCGTTCGGTGAACTCGGTTAAAGCTCAGCCAGGTTTTAATACCGAAAATTTGGTGATTGCTTTTCAAGATTTATTGTTTTCAAATTATTGAGATAAAATTCTACGATCCTAAAATTTTATCATGACTAATTAGGACTTTAAAATTCTTTTGTGAATTTTAGTTGTGTAGTGTCTACACAAGAAATTTCTAAATATTCGAAAAATTGGAAAATCATGAATATAGTGTCACTAGTTAGACGGTATTTGGAGCCGATAAACTAGTGGGAGCTTTAAATTTTATGATTTATTGTTTTTTGAATTATTTGAAAATTTCATAAAGTCCTAATGTATTGGGATTTTAAAATTCTTGGTGAATTTTAATTGTGTAGTGCCTACACAAAGAATTTAAAAATCCGACAAATTGGAAAATCGTGAATAAGTGACACTAGTTAGACGGTATTTGGAACCGATGAACTAGTGGGAGGATTAATTTAAATATTAATGATTTATTGTTTTTCGGATGGTAAATAAATTCTGAAAATCCTGAAAGACTACCTAATTTTCAAAATAACGAGTGGGGGCGTGGAAGGTGACAACCGACCCCACGGCCTCTACTGTTGACACAAGCAAGTGAGAGAATAGTGACGCCTCGTGCTTCTTTGATTTTGGCCCCCTAAGGATGGCCTTCACCGCTATCAAAATGCATGGCTTGGTCTCCGAAAGGATAGGATTTTGGGTACTCGTCGGGTCACTGACCGACCCTAAGGCGGCATACTCGGGCGTATTTTGAGATCTCAAACAAGAGAGCCACACTCACAAGGATATTTTTGGAAATATTTTGGTTTGAAAAAGGAAGGTAATCAACAATTAAATGGAGATGTCCGATTCTCGATTGATTGTTGAGAGAGATTGTCTCAATTTAATCGTCACCTCTTTGACCTACCCTAGGCGGCACTTTGTAGGTGTGAGATTAAATCCTTGAATGGTAGGATAAAGCTGCATGCATGACATCACGTTTATAATTCCTAAAATTTCTTAAATGTTCTGGTGTATGATTTGATTTATAATGCTGTCATAATTTTTTTTACAACTACATATTATCTCATGGTATCTAAACTGCTAAACATGATAAATTGACTGATAATGACTTCGTAAAAGTGGAAAAGTAACAAGAACGTTGAACTCAATAATCGAGAATGCAAATTAATTCTTCGGAAGAGGATGATCCTCTTGAGCCTACAAACTTAAGTTACATTGATGTCACTGCTGTCACTTGTGTTGAATGAGAGACAAAACAAAATTAGTTCAAAGATGACGAGAATGATTTGGTATCAATCTTACTAGACATCCCACAGTTTATGAGTAGTATCTACTCAAATGAACTGCTAGTTCACGGCCATTTCCTTTAAAGAAAGCCAAGAATGGGAAGGTAAATGTCTACAAGTGCAAGTCATCTAAACTAAATAAGTTAAACGCTAAACCGAAATATTAATAAGAGAAATATAGGATAAGGAAAGTGATTTCGGATCACTAACCTATGAATCCTTAATGACTTTCTTAACTGAGTAATTTGACTCAGAAGCTAAAGTTCTTTTTAGAACAAGGTAGCTGGGCATTCATGATGAAGAGTAGACAACGGGCAGTTATTTCAGCTGAGATAGTGGGAGTGATATAAGGAAAGAAATTTCGGATTTTAGTCCTTGAATATCGCAGAAATTTAATTTCTATTTTCAGATTCGTTGGAACAAATGGATTCACTCTCACATCGATAACTTGGTTGCCTTAAAGAAAGTGAATATGACATTTGTATACGATTCTGAGACTCGGACTTTTGTCTGATAAAGTCAAAAACCACTAAGTAATGCTGAAAAGGTATATGTAACACATCATAAACTATTAAGACAAATGGTTTCCGCATTTAGATAAACGATTCTTCAGCATTTATAAATTAGTGCATATATCCTAGAGATACGATCTGAAGATTGGTTAAGGGTGATTCCTATCTCCCAGTCTAAGAACACTATCTCTAAGGAAAAATGACTAAGTAACTTTTCAACTTGGAAAGGTAATGAAGTGAAGAAGTATCACGAAACTTGTTCATATTGACCCGAGGGGTCTTATGAAGGATACAAGGTGGTGGGAGGTTTTGAGTGGTAGACATTCTGTCTGATAGCTACTCGAAACGCCGATTAGTTTATCTAAATTTTTGGAGGAATCTCTGATATTACCAGAGAAGAGAGTATTCTATGCTCAGATATAGGCTATAGCATAGTATTTGGAACTGATGCTCCGCCTACCTTGATGACGGTCAAATTATACCCGTAAATGTCATCAACATTATCCTTAAATCGAGATTAATAATGTATATTTCATATTAAATCACTCGTTTATTTTTATTATTTAATGTTAAGTGATTATTAATATGATATTTGGTATTTAGCCGTTTTCATTATTAAAAGCCGATTTATTGTGCGATAAATGCTGATTTTGTAGATCACGACAAATCGAGAGGATTAATGTCATTCAATCAATGGATCTCAAGATAATAAGGAAGAAAATCGGAGCATTAATCAAGAGATAAATTAGAAAAATCAGATCAACACGCAAGCGTGGAGTGGGGAGCAAGGCAGACGAAGAAAACGTGGAGAACTTGGAAAATCCAGGTTCGGTCGACCGAGCCTCATGCTTCGGTCGACCGAGTGCTTCCCTTCGGTTGACCGAGCCTGCGGTCGTGGGCGGTTTCGACTTTAATCGTGTTTATCCTCTAGATCCTTCCTAAGTCGGCCGAAACTCCTATATATAAGCAGCGACTACGAGAATTGTAATATACACCTTTCATACTTTAGAATATAATTCTACTTTGATATTTTAATGCAATGTAGCATAAGTAGATTGAAGGTTTCAAACAATTTAAAGGTCATGAGTTATGTAAGCCTTTATTTTTGTTTCTTTTCTTTTAAGTAATTAATCCCTCCCAATTATGCTTTATTGTTTGAGTTAGTTAATTCATAGCTAGATGATGTAGATCTAGGCTATGACGTTAGGGATGTGGCGACTCCTTGTCTATGGGGATCCCATAACCTACGTCATCTACTTAGTTTCTATCCATGAATCTGCATTGTTTAATTAATGCGTATCTAAGTTAGTTTATATGAATACTGTGCGAATTACTGTTTAATCTGTTGTGTATGATGAAACGCTGAGAGATACGTTCAGGGATGTAATCTGGGGACGAAATTGATTCGGGTGACCGAATGAGTTCACTCGGTCGACCGAGCCCACCTATTCGGTCGACCGAGCCCTGTTTTCATCCGTTAAATAGCCACGTCTTTATGGTTAGGTTAACTTAATAGAATTTATTATCTCAGTAGGTATGGCTATGGCTACGTTACTCGCTTAGTTTAATTAAAACGTGTAAGAAGGAAATACCGATATAAAACTCTTAGGTAGGCTCAAGAATTGATCTTGGACGTTCGGCGTTATCTAGGTAGGTTTATATTTGGGAATTGCATGCACCGCTTATATCGTGCACGTCGTAGATTAGCATGAGACTATAACTTGGTAATTGCTAGTTGGACGAGAGCTTGAGTAATCGTTTAGGAAATACGCCTAACCATAGGAATGTTGCCTGAGCGAGGTGTACGGTCAATATCGGCATCCTTAGAGTCGTAAGCGTGTGAGTTATATGAGATGGAGGCACCAAAAGCGCGAAGTCACGTAACAATATCACGTTGATTTAGTGACTTACCGGTGCTAAGTCAAGTTAAAGAGGATGACTCCGTAGCCAATCTAAGATAGATACAAACGGATTGTGATTAATAAGTTGATTTATTATATAAATTATCTAGGTCCAAACGATAAAGACTATAATTGGGGAGGTTAATTACGTTGTGTCGAGTCGTGTCTTTACCTTTCGTCTTATGTTGGTCGTAGACCGCCTCATGTCCTTGACATGTTTAATTAATTGTTTGTATATAAGATGATCCACAATTGGTTCCTCGTGGGATCGACCTTGATTCACTATAGCTATACTACGATGGGCCTAGTCCTCTTGCTAGTATTGGTTTATGGTGGTCAAGTATATTATAACCTGATTGACCACGTCATCAAGTTTTTGGCGCCGTTGCCGGGAACCAACGGTCAATTTTATATATAAATAATTTTCTTATTCATGTCGAGTTTTACTGTTTTAGTGTCGTTTTACGTTTTGAGTCCCTACGTTGTATCGCTCATTCGAAAATTCCGATTCTTAAAAAAATAAAAATAAAAATAAAATAAAATAAAATAAAAAATATTTATTCGGTCGACCGAGAGACCTCATTCGTTCGATCGACGAGAGAATTTAGAACTTTTGTTTTGTTTTGTTTTGTTTTGTTTTGTTCTTGTTCTATTCTGTTTACGGTTTCGATTTGTGTTTTGAGTCCGGAATTTGTGGCGTCTGTTTATCCTCGTATGTTTAATCCGTAGAGGTCCGATAGCGACATGGGAAACCATGTTAAAATCGATCTCACGGTCTGTCTATTTTGTTTTCTTACATTTGCGAAACCAGGGAAACAATAATCCAAGTCGATAATTTTTCAAAGCTGAGAAAATAACCCAAACAACATGCGGAATTACTACTCATGATGGGAAAAGCGATGGAAGCAATACCTTTAAAGCACCAAGATGTCTCGGAAAAATTTTAAAGGCTTAAATTCTTCATGGTACAATGTTGAAGGCAAGGTACTACCTTTTTTTTTGCTTATGTTTTACTACCTTTTGGTTTTTTTGAACTTAAGTTAGCCTATACATGAACCTTAGTATGAATCTTAGCCCGGAGTTGGTTTGTAAGAATAATTTTAATTAGTGTCAATGGTTTTGCCCCATATCTGTCTCATCTATAGGGTGTAAGGAAACATGTAGTCGTTGAGAGGAAGCAGTGAATAAAGAGTTCCTCGTAGTTCTGTTAAAATCTCTTTGTCCTATGCATGAGAGTACGCCTACGGCCATGAGAGCAACAAATTGTGTAGTTTAAGCATTCAAAATCTAAAGAAGGCGTTGAGTTTTGAGAGAACACCATCTTTTCTTTCGTTGATGTTTATGGTGATGGCTTCTCGGTGAACCCACCTTAAATGTAAAGCGAGATTACGCTTTGGGTGACAATTTAGAAATCGAAGAATCTTTGTACATAGGTTCGGAAATGGTTTAACCATGGTGGCGAGTTTAACCGAGCCGCACAATCGACTCCCTCCACGTGTGATGTACGTTACTGATTCGACAAGACTTAGCATAGCCGATAAGCCTTCGGGCTAAACGGGCTTATCTTGACGGATTGGCCTGAATCTGTCACATATGTTCCAACGAATAAGACGGCATAGCTTGCCTACACAACCGAGCTTGTTCGGAGTACTTAGATTCATTGTTTCTTATTGTCAAGGCCAAAACCGTAATTTTAGCCAAGTTTCTCGAGAATTCACTAATTCTAAAACGAGCCGAGCTAAGAGCTTTGTATAAATGGAATGGATAAATGTCGTTTCTAGGTCTCACAACCAAGGGAAGGGTATTAATCCGCAAAGCGACAAGCCACCTCTAATAGTGCTCGGAGGGTCAAAGTCCAAGCGATCCAAGAATGATAAGCGACAAGGATACTTTTGGAAAGTCGAAGTGAGGACTTTAAACTCGTAACTACTTCTTTAAATCCCTTAGGATTTCTTTTTTAGGATTTTAGGTTTTTCTTTCTTTGAGTCAAATAAGAGTAACGTGAAATATGTTGAGGTTTTTATTTTGCCGTGTTCCGATGGCCATTGGGCTAAGGATGTGCAAAACTTTTTACTCAATATAGGCCACGTGAATTAGAGTTCCGTAGGAGAGTCGAAAAATTGCTAAAGAAAAGGAAATTTAGCAAACAATCTTAAGATGGAAGCATTAAGAGAGCTTGAGAATTCACCGAAAATGTAACAGAGGATGATTGGTGCGAACAAGAACAATCTTGGTCAAATTCTAAAACTTTTAGGTGATCCAAGTGAAAATCCAAAGTGATGTGCAATTCATTCTCGCAATTATCCTTATCTTTCCCTTTACACTTTTTCACCTTCAAACTTTTCGATCCTCTCACCAATCGCCTTTAACAGTTCACATTTCTAACCATTCTTTCATCGCTCTCTTTCTTTCCATCCGTTTCACTCTCCCACCCAATCCCATTCCCTTAAACAATTTTAAACCCACCCAAAATACAATTTCTTACCCACCCTTTATCTTTTCTTCCCATCATCCTTCGTGTATCTTTTTCTAAACCAATCATACTCTCAACCTCCATTTTGTTTACAAAATACCTTTGTGTTAATGGAATTTGAAATATTGCTCACTTTAAGGATTATCTTTTATCATTTTGATTTTCATGATCCTAGTTGGGGTAAGTGTAGCTCTGACCCTAGCTAGATTTTAAAGGTTTTTGGTTCGATCAAAGTACAACTTATCTTTCTCCCGGAAGTTTTAAATTTCACATTTTTTCCGTCTATTCCGGTATTTCTAGATGATAAGTTTTGTTCTGAACTATCACACCGATCCGACCTTGTTGATGACGGTTATGACTTTTACGTGATACATTGGGTTATTAGTAATTTTGAGGAGTAGCTACATCTCCCTAAGTTGTTGATATCCAATGCAAGCGGGAAGTTTCTACGTTAAGTGTTTAATTTTATCTTTAGCCAATAGGCCGCATTCAATCTGTTATACCTTACCAAGTTTCTCTTTTCCTAGATTGAATACCTTTTCGATCGAGTCACCCTCGTGTTTTCCCACTTGGGGTAATGCTTTTTGATCTTTGTCTTCTCCACCCGGTTTTAAGAATATTTAGGCGGTGGCGGTTGTAGATGAAGACCACCATCTTTAGTTGCTTGTTTATTTTTCTTTCTATTTAGTATTTTTCTTGTCTTTGGTTGTATAAAATAAAGTGGCTTAAAATGTTTTTCGGTATTCATACCTCATTACTGCCACATTATTTTAGAACTTCCATAGACATGGTGTTATTAACGGTTTCGTGGAGTGTGTTTGCTTATACAGGTTTTCACTTGCTTCTCCACTACGTGCTGACATTTACTCCGATATTGTTCCTTTACTTGAGAGCCGTTTCCAGAGCTAAGTCTTTTTCTTAACTTCTCATTTATTTTTGTCATTGAGGACAATGCCATGTTTAAGTGGGGGGTAGAAGACTTAGCTATGTTATGATTGAAATTTGAATGAAACGGTAGAAAAATTGAAAATTTGAAAATTTGAATAAATACCATATTATTTATCTCGTACACTTAGAATTGTGAGTTCTAGCTAAGAATTGATAGGAAAGGAACCAAGTTTCATGAGTACGTGATCATTTTATACTTATGTTAGGTAAATTTAAGGATATTCATGCTCGTTTTTGCAAGTAGTATTTATTATTCAATTACTCAACTTTGTGAATCGAGTATACCGCGCGCAAATCATAATAATCGAAGAAAGTATGTGTACATCGTATAGATGATTGGTTATGTAAACTTAGTGTCGATACTTATTGGTGATGTATTCTTATCTTCTTGCCAACAAAAGCGAGTAATAAGCTTGAGGCGCACTGTGTTTTAGCAAAATGATAGACACTGGGCTTGTAGTAACATTACCAAAGTAGCCCGCTTGTGGTAATATTCGATGCTATACATGATCTAAGAAAGGGATACTCTAAAAGTTTTCTTCCTTGAGATTAATAGTATTTGAAAAATATGAAGATATGAAAAATATTCAACTCTTTAAGAGGCTTTGAGTAGTACTCGGTCTCAAGTCCAAAACCCTATAGATACGCTCTTGCTTATTGCTCTAGTGCTTCAAAAAATTTAAAGGCTTGAGAAGTATGAATCTTTGAGGTTGGTAGGTTGAGATTACGAAGTTGGCATAAACTCTAATCTTGCTACGAATATATAAAACTAAATGCACATGCACACGTCACTTGATTCATAGTGAGTAGTGAATAATGGATATCTTATGAGCATGACTAGTATGAGTTGACTTAAGCTTCTTGCGTAAGTATGACCTGACCATGGGAAATGTTGTCTTGGGAAATGACTTATTGATGCTTTGTTCGGGACGATCAAAGTCTAAGTGGGGGGTAGTTGATGACGGTCAAATTATACCCGTAAATGTCATCAACATTATCCTTAAATCGAGATTAATAATGTATATTTCATATTAAATCACTCGTTTATTTTTATTATTTAATGTTAAGTGATTATTAATATGATATTTGGTATTTAGCCGTTTTCATTATTAAAAGCCGATTTATTGTGCGATAAATGCTGATTTTGTAGATCACGACAAATCGAGAGGATTAATGTCATTCAATCAATGGATCTCAAGATAATAAGGAAGAAAATCGGAGCATTAATCAAGAGATAAATTAGAAAAATCAGATCAACACGCAAGCGTGGAGTGGGGAGCAAGGCGAGGCGAAGAAAGCGTGGAGAACTTGGAAAATCCAGGTTCGGTCGACCGAGCCTCATGCTTGATCGACCAGAGTGCTTCCTTCGGTTGACCGAGCCTCCGTCGAAGGCGGTTTCGACTTTAATCGTGTTTATCCTCTAGATCCTTCCTAAGTCGGCCGAAACTCCTATATAAGCAAGCGACTACGAGAATTGTAATATACACCTTTCATACTTTAGAATATAATTCTACTTTGATATTTTAATGCAATGTAGCATAAGTAGATTGAAGGTTTCCGACAATTTAAAAAGGTTGCGAGTTATGTAAGCCTTTATTTTTGTTTCTTTTCTTTTAAGTAATTAATCCCTCCCAATTATGCTTTATTGTTTGAGTTAGTTAATTCATAGCTAGATGATGTAGATCTAGGCTATGACGTTAGGGATGTGGCGACTCTTGTCTGCATGGGGATCCCATAACCTACGTCATCTACTTAGTTTCTATCCATGAATCTGCATTGTTTAATTAATGCGTATCTAAGTTAGGTTATATGAATCTTTGTGCGAATTCCATTGCTTAATCATTGTGTATGATGAACGCCGAGAGATACGTTCGGGGATGTAATCTGGGGGACGAAATTGATTCGGGTGACCGAATGAGTTCACTCGTCGACCGAGCCCACCTATTCGGTCGGCCGAGCCCTGTTTTCATCCGTTAAATAGCCACGTCTTTATGGTTAGGTTAACTTAATAGAATTTATTATCTCGGTAGGTATGGCTATGGCTACGTTACTCGCTTAGTTTAATTAAAACGTGTAAGAAGGAAATACCGATATAAAACTCTTAGGTAGGCTCAAGAATTGATCTTGGACGTTCGGCGTTATCTAGGTAGGTTTATATTTGGGAATTGCATGCACGCTTATACGCACGTCGTAGATTAGCATGAGACTATAACTTGGTAATTGCTAGTTGGGACGAGAGCTTGAGTAATCGTTTAGGAAGCACGCTAACCATAGGAATGTTGCCAGGCGAGGTGTACGGTCAATATCGGCATCCTAGAAAGTAAGTAGCGTGTGAGTTATATGAGATGGAGGCACCAAAAGGCGAAGTCACGTAACAATATCACGTTGATTTAGTGACTTACCGGTGCTAAGTCAAGTTAAAGAGGATGACTCCCGTAGCCAATCTAAGATAGATACAAAGCGGATTGACAGTTAATAAGTTCGGTTTATTATATAAATTATCTAGGTCCAAACGATAAAGACTATAATTGGGAGGTTAATTACGTTGTGTCGAGTCGTGTCTTTACCTTTCATGTCTTATGTTGGTCGTAGACCGCCTATGTCCTTGACATGTTTAATTAATTGTTTGTATATAAGATGATCCACAATTGGTTCCTCGTGGGATCGACCTTGATTCACTATAGCTATACTACGATGGGCCTAGTCCTCTTGCTAGTATTGGTTTATGGTGGTCAAGTATATTATAACCTGATTGACCACGTCATCATACCTCCGAGTGAAACGATTTCACTGAAAGGATAAACCATGTATTGTCTTGTATAGTTATTGATATGCTACAATACACTGCTAAACTCAATTAATATATTGTTTGAAAAATAACGGTTTACATTATTATGTAATACCGAGAAGTCTACCTAGAAAATGCTTATGAATTTATGGATAAAGAGTGAAGTGCATTTACTCCACTTCCGCAAATAGATGCATTTAGCACTATTGCTTGAAGGTAGGACTGGAGATTTTACATACACGTTCAGCTGGCGACTGTTCGTGAAATATCTTAATGCAATGAGTAATGGTTGGTTATAAGATTCTTAAGATCGGATAGTGACGGTTAAACTATTACATCTTTTCTGAAAGAATGTTTAAATAACAACCTTGGACCTTGAAGTAAAGTTACTCAATGGGTTACTATTTGATTTAATCGGACCACATCCAACATTGGTTGTTGGGGATAACGCTGATGAATACTACTGAGCCAGATCAGAATGTCAATCCACCCAAATGCAGTGGGAGTATGGTTTATCCATTGACTCGATGTGATTATGCAGACTTTACAGTCTACTGAGGGTAATTGATAAACTATGGTCTTTTGGAATGACTGTGTAGGATTCTGATATATAGAGGTTGGTTTAAAGTCATAAACCTATAAATGGAGTTTGGTACTCCAGTTCTGTTCACAATCTTGTAGAACCACCTGAGTGTCTCAGACCCAGTGGGAGTAATTGGATCTACGTGATGAGAATGAATGGAAAGTTTCACTTTCAAGGCAACATTAAGTGGTCTAAGGGTAATTCCCTGAGAAGTAGAGAGTTAACCAGGGGTAATGCCCTGAAACTCTCTCGTCACTCGGCCATGCTTGACTTCTTGGAAAGCAGAAAGTTCAATAGGGGTGATGCCCTGAATATTTTCTTGCCAAACAACGGAGTCTGATCTCATTCGGAACAGAAGGGTTTTAGCTTAAAGCCACTGGCAGATTGACTGCCTATGCTTATATCCATTTGTGGATTAAAGCAAACCTCTAGGTCATTAAAGGTCACATGTTTTAAATGTGTGGGCTTGACCTGAATATTGATAAGTCTTTTGTAGACTAGGATATCAACATTGGTAAAGTAGTGAGTATTAGTGTTAATAAGAAAGATAACACTGCAACAGTTGGAAACAACATGGGTGTGTTATCTGAAGTCAAGAACTGACGAGCCAAAGCTTCTCTAAATCAGAAAAGTGGACTATATTCTTAGAATTTGATTCGGTCGAATTCATGAGAACAAGTTGTAGGCAATATCCCATCCATCTTATTGGTTAAAGATGAAAATGCATTTTCGAATGCAAAATTCAACGAGAGGTTTCCTACCCAGCCCCTCACGGAATAATTCTCTTAGTCTTCAGGATATAGAGAAAATGAGATAGATTCTCTTTTGGATAGAGAAAGTTAGGTTATTAAAAGTCAATAAAAGTCGAGTCATGGATTCGGACGTTGAAAGAAGTATAGTGCATCCTCAAGTATCTTGAGAGAATGAGGAAACATATGCTTGTGCATTTGGGTGCCAACCTGAGTGTCATTGACTACACTAATTCTGATTTTTTGTCGGATTAAGGATGATTGTGAATCGATCTCAGGCTCAGTGTTTACTCATAGTGATGGAGCTATATTCTGGAGCAATCCAGTACTGCCAGTTTGACTCTGTTAGTCGAATACATAGCAGCTTTCGGAGCAGCTAAAGAGGCAGTGTGGCTTGGGAAGTTCTTTGTTGACCCGGGAAGTGATTCCAGGTCTCGATGAGCCGATACCATTCTACTGTGGAAACAGTTGAGAGGTAGCTCATGCAAATGATCTTCGCAATCATAAGAGGTCAAAAGCATATTGAGAGAGAGTACCACCTGATCAGACAGACCATGCAGAGAGGCGACATTTCGGTCCTAATGATTGCCTCGAGCCGACAACCTAGCTGATCAGTTTATCAAGTCGCGTGGCATCTATTGTCACTGATGAGCGCTTGGCGGGTATAGAATTGGGAGATATGTCGATCATCTACTTTAGAGCAAGTGGGAGAATGTTGTGGATAGATAGAATAAGGGTGAGGTGCTCTAAAAACAATTGTTTCTTGTCTTTACGTGCAAGTGGGAGATTGTTAGATATAGAGTGCCCGAAAAACAATTGTTGCTTGTCCTTATGGGCAAGTGGGAGATTGTTGGAAGTAGCGCCCGAAAGACAATTTGTGTAATTGTTTTTAGAATTAATAAATGACAGATTTATTCTCATCTTATTACTTGCTTCGTGCTTGTAAGTAATACACTACTGAAAACCCTAAGTCGTATCATATGTAGCCATATAACTTAGTGTGTGTCACACATGAGGATTAAGTTTATGGTGATACACTTGAACTGTTAGTCCGTGGTGAAGTTAATCAAAGTATGTGGTCTATTGATTAAACCACCATTAATGCGCCCAGAACACTTTATGGTGTGACGGTGTGACCGTCTTATCCGGACCGTCGACATTGGTTGTCTAACTGGGACATTTATATATGACGAGAGTCATATAGGACTGGACCGATTTAATCTGAGTTTCTCATATAATTTCGTGATTGAGAAATCTTATTAAATCACAAGATGATCATATATGGATTAACCTTAATCCTTAATCCTGTTTCATTACGGATAGTCTATAGAGGGTTAGTTTATATGTAATGGTTATATCGATGGACACTTATCGACTCGACTCGACGTTTTGAGAATAAGTTATATCTATAATCGATAGAGTTCAGTTTCGGATTTATGGTGGCGTAATTCCTGATGACGGTCAAATTATACCCGTAAAAGTCATCAACGTTGACCTTAAATCGAGATTAATAATATATATTTCATATTAAATCACATGTTTATATTTATTATTTAATGTTAAGCGATTATTAATATGATATTTGGTATTTAGCCGTTTTTATTATTAAAAGCCGATTTATTGTGCGATAAATGTTTATTTTGTAGATCACGACAAATCGGAAGGATTAATATTGTTCAATCAATGATCTCAAGATGATAAAGGAAGGAAATCGGAGCATTAATGGACGGATTAATCGAGATCAACGCAAAAGCGTGCGATGGGGAACAAGCTAAGCGAAGAAAGCGTGTCAAATATGCCAAGTTTAGGTTCGGTCGACCGAGCTTTAGTGCTTGATCGACCGAGTGTCGGCTCTCGGTTGACCGAGCCCAGTTTGGGTCGGTTTCCGGCTTATATCGTGCTTATCTTCTAGAACCACCCTAAGTCGGCAAAAACCTCTATATAAGCAAGCGACTACGAGAATTGTAATACACACCTTTCATACTTTAGAATATAATTCTACTTTGATATTTTAATGCAATGTAGCATAAGTAGATTGAAGGTTTCAAACAATTTAAAGGTCATGAGTTATGTAAGCCTTTATTTTACATTTCTTTTCTTGTAAGCAATTAATCCCTCCCAATTATGCTTTATCGTTTGAGTTAGTTAATCATAGCTAGATGATGTAGATCTAGGCTATGACGATAGGGATGTGGCGACTCCTTGTCTATGGGGATCCCATAACCTACGTCATACACTTAGTATTTATTCATGAATCTGCATTGTTTAATTAATGTGTATCTATGTTAGTTTATATGAATGCTTTACGAGTTCTTGTTTAATCATTGCTCGTATGATGAAACATTTGAGAGATATGTTCGAGGATGTAATCTGGGACGAAATTGATTCGGGTGACCGAATGAGTTCACTCGGTCGACCGAGCCCCTGTTTTATCCGTTAGATAGCCATGTCTTTATGGTTAGGTTAACTTAATAGAATTTATTATCTCAGTAGGTATGGCTATGGCTACGTTACTCGCTTAGTTTAATTAAAAGCGTGTAAAAGGAAATACCAATATAAAACTCTTAGGTAGGCTTATGAATTGGTCTTGGACGTTCGGCGTTATCTAGGTAGGTTTATATTTGGGAATTGCATGCACACCGCTTATACGTCACGTCGTAGATTAGCATGAGACTATAACTTGGTAATTGCTAGTTGGACGAGAGCTTGAGTAATCGTTTAGAAATACGCCTAACCATAGGAATGTTGCACCGGACGAGGTGTACGGTCAATATCGGCATCCTGTAGTCGTAAGTAGCGTGTGAGTTATATGAGATGGAGGCACTAAAAAGCGAAGTCACGTAACAATATCACGTTGATTTAGTGACTTCATTGGTGCTAAGTCAAGTTAAAGAGGATGACTCCCGTAGCCAATCTAAGATAGATACAAGCGGATTGACAATTAATAAGTTCAGATTTATTATATAAATTATCTAGGTCCAAACGATAAAGACTATAATTGGGGAGGTTAATTACGTTGTGTCGAGTCGTGTCTTTACCTTTCTTGTTTTATGTTGGTCGTAGACCGCCTCTATTTCCTTGACATGTTTAATTAATTGTTTGTATATAAGATGATCCACAATTGGTTCCCTGTGGGATCGACCTTGATTCACTATAGCTATACTACGATGGGCCTAGTCCTCTTGCTAGTATTGGTTTATGGTGGTCGAGTATATTATAACCTGATTGACCCCCGTCATCAAGTTTTTGGCGCCGTTGCCGGGGAACCAACGGTCAATTTTATATATAAATAATTTTTAATTCATGTCGAGTTTTCTATTTTAGAGTCTGTTTTTACGTTTTGAGTCCTCCGGTTTATCGCTCTCGTCTGAAAATTCCAGATTCTTAAAATAAAAATAAAAATAAAAATAAAATTATTCGGTCGACCGAGAGACCTCATTCGGTCGACCGAGAATTTAGAATTTTTGTTTTGTTTTGTTTTGTTCTTGTTCTGTTCTGTTTACTCGGTTTCGATTTGTGTTTTAGTCCGGAATTTCGCGTGTCTGTTTATCCCGTATGTTTAATCCGTAAAGTCGATAGCGCAGCATGGGAGACCATGTTAAAATCGATCTCACGGTCTGCATTTTGTTTTTCTTCCATTTGCGAGAAACCAGGAAGCAATAATCTGAGTCGATAATTTTCAAAGCGTGAGAAAATAACCTAGCAAACATGTGGAGCTACGAATCTAAGATGGAAAAAGCAATGGAAGCAATACATTTAAAGCACCAAGATGGCTCCGAAATTTTTTTAAAGGCTTAAATTCTTCGTGGTACAATGTTGAAGGCAAGGTACTACCTTTTTTGCTTATGTTTTACTATCTTTTGGTTTTTTGAGCATAAGTTAGCCTATACATGAACCCTAGTATGAATCTTAGCCCGGAGTTGGTTCATAAGATTAAATTTATTAGTGTCGAAGGTTTTGCCCCATATCTGTCTCATCTAGAGGGTGTAGGGAAACATGTAGTAGTTGAAGGAAGCAGTGAATAAAGAGTTCCTCGTAGTTCTGTTAAAATCTCTTTGTCCTATGCATGAGATTGCTTCTACTGGCCAGGGGAGCAACAAATTGTGTAGTTTAGGCATTCACAATCTTAGGAAGACGTTGAGTTTTGAGAGAACACCATCTTCTGCTTTCGTTGAGTTTTATGGTGATGGATTCTCGGTGAACCCACATTAAACAAAAACGAGATTACACTTTGGGTGACAATTTAGAAATCGAAGAATCTTTGTACATAGGTTCGGAAATGGTTTAACCATGGCTGGGCGAGTTCAACCGAGCTTCGGCTCAAATCGACTCCCCTCCACGTGTGATGTACGTTACAGTAGTTCCACAAGACTTAGCATAGCCGATAAGCCTTCGGGCTAAACGGGGCTTATCTTGACGGATTGGCCTGAACTGTCACATATGTTCCAACGAATACGACGGCGTAGGCTAGCCTACATAACCGGCCTTATTCGGAGTACTTTGATTCATTGTTTCTTATTGTCAAGGCCAAAACCGTAATTTTAACCAAATTCACTAATTCCTAAAACGAGAGCCGAGGTAAGAGCTTTGGATAAATGATATGGATAAATGTCGTTTCCTAGGTCTCACAACCAAGGGAAGGGTATTAATCCGCAAAAGCGACAAGCCACCTCTAATAGTGCTCAGAGGGTCAAAGTCTGGCGATCCAAGAATGATAACTGACAAGGATAATCTTTGGAAAGTCAGTGAGGACTTTAAACTCAGAACTACTTCTTTAAAACCCTTAGGATTTCTTTTAAGGATTTTAGGTTTTGTTTTCTTTGAGTCAAATAAGAGTAACGTGAAATATGTTGAGGTTTTTATTTTGCCGTGTTTCGATGGCCATTGGGCTAAGGATGTGCAAAACTTTTTTACTCAATATAGGCCACGTGAATTAGAGTTTCTTAGGAGAGTCGAGAAATTGCTAAAGAAAAGGAAATTTAGCAATCAATCTTAAGATGGAAGCATTAAGAGAGCTTGAGAATTCATGAAAATGTAACAGAGAATGATTGGTGCGAACAAGAACAATTTTGGTCAACTTCCAAAATCTTTTAGAATGGTGATCCAAGTGAAAATTCAAAGTGGTGCGCAATTAGTGCAACTACCCTTATCCTTTCATTTATACCTTTTCACCCTTAAACCTTTTCGATCCTCTCACCAATCGCCTAACAGTTCACATTTCTAACCATTCATCATCGCTCTCTTTCTTTCCATCTGTTTCACTCTCCCACCCAATCTCGATGCCTAAACACAATTTCTTACCCACCCTTTATCTTTTCTTCCCAACCTTATGTGTATCTTTTTCTAAACCCATCATACTCTCCACCTCCATTTTGTTTACACAATACCATGTGTGTCATGGAATTTGAAATATTGCTAAGTTTTAATGATTATTTTTCTCATTTTGATTTTCATGATCCTAGTTGGGGAAGTGTAGCTCGACCCTAGCTAGATTTTAAAGGTTTTGGTTCGATCAAAGTACAACTTATCTTTCTACCGGAAGTTTTAAATTTCACACTTTTCCGACTATTCCGGCATCTACAGATGATAGGTTTTGTTCTACATTGTCACACCGATCCGACCTTGTTGATGACGGTTATGACTTTTACGTGATACATTGGGTTATTAGTAATTTTGAGAGTAGCTACATCTCCCTAAGTTGTTGATATCCAATGCAAGCGAGAAGTTTCTGCGTTAAGTATTTGATTTTATCTTTAGCCAATAGTCGCATTCAAACTGTTATACCTTACCCGTTTCTCTTTTCTGGATTGAATACCTTTTCGATCGAGTCACCTCGTGTTTTACCACATGGGGTTATGCTTTTTGATCTTTGTCTTCCACCCGGTTTTAAGAATATTTTAGGCGGTGGAGGTTGTAGATGAAGACCACCATCTTTAGTTGCTTGTTTATTTTTCTTTCTATTTAGTATTTTTCTTGTCTTTGGTTGTATAAAATAAAGTGGCTTAAAATGTTTTTCGGTATTTATACCTCATTCACGCCACATTATTCTATAACTTCCATAGACATCGTGTTATTAACGGTTTTCGTGGAGTTTGTGCGCTTATCTGAGTTTTCACTTGCTTCTCCACAACGTTTGACATTTACTCGATATTGTTCCTTTACTTGAGAGCCGTTTCCGAGCTAAGTCTTTTCTTAAATTCTCATTTATTTTTGTCATTGAGGACAATGCCATGTTTAAGTGGGGGTAGGAGACTTAGCTATGTTGTTATGATTAAAATTTGAATGAAACGGTAGAAAAATTGAAAAATTGAAAATTTGAATACATACCATATTATTTATCTCGCACTTAGAATTGTGAGTTCTAGCTAAGAATTGATAGGAAAGGAACCAAGTTTCATGAGTACGTGATCATTTTATACTTATGTTAAGTAAATTTAAGGATATTCATGCCCGCTTTTTTGCGAGTAGTTATTTATTATTCAATTACTCAACCTTGTGAATCGAGTATACCGCGCAAATCATAATAATCAAGAAATTATGTGTACATTGCATAGATGATTGGTTATGTAGACTTAGTGTCGATACTTATTGGTCGATGTATTCTTATCCGCTTGCCAACAAAAGCGGATTAATAAGCTTGGAGACGATTGTGTTTTAGCAAAATGTTGAGACTTTGGGCTTGTAGTAACATTACCAAAGTAGCCCCGCTTGTGGTAATATTCGATGCTATACATGATCTAAGATAGGGATACTCTAAAAAGTTTTCTTCCTTGAGATTAATAGTATTTGAAAAATATGAGATATGAAAAGAATATTCAACTCTTTAAGAGGCTTTGAGTAGTACTCGGTCTCCAAGTCCAAAACCCTATAGATACGCTCTTGCTTATTGCTCTAGTGCTTCAAAAATTTAAAGGCTTGAGAAGTATGAATCTTTGAGGTTGGTAGGTTGAGATTGCGAAGTTAGCATAAACTCGATCTTGCCACGAATTTATAAAACTAAATGCACATGCACACGTCACTTGATTCATAGTGAGTAGTGAATAATGGATATCTTATGAGCATGACTAGTATGAGTTGACTTAAGCTTCTTGCGTAAGTATGACCGACCATGGGAAATGTTGTCTTGGGAAATGACTTATTGATGCTTTGTTCGGGACGATCAAAGTCTAAGTGGGGAAGTAGTTGATGACGGTCAAATTATACCCGTAAAAGTCATCAACGTTGACCTTAAATCGAGATTAATAATATATATTTCATATTAAATCACATGTTTATATTTATTATTTAATGTTAAGTGATTATTAATATGATATTTGGTATTTAGCCATTTTTATTATTAAAAGCCGATTTATTGTGCGATAAATGTTTATTTTGTAGATCACGACAAATCGGAAGGATTAATATTGTTCAATCAATGATCTCAAGATGATAAAGGAAGGAAATCGGAGCATTAATGGACGGATTAATCAGATCAACGCAAAACGTGCAGTGGGGAACAAGCTAAACGAAGAAAACGTGTCAAATATGCCAAGTTTAGGTTCGGTCGACCGAGCCTAGTGCTTCGGTCGACCGAGTGTCAGCTCTCGGTTGACCGAGCCTTAGGTTTGGGTCGGTTTCCGGCTTATATCGTGCTTATCTTCTAGAACCACCCTAAGTCGGCAAAAACCTCTATATAAGCATGCAGCTACGAGAATTGTAATACACACCTTTCATACTTTAGAATATAATTCTACTTTGATATTTTAATGCAATGTAGCATAAGTAGATTGAAGGTTTCCAGCAATTTAAAGGCTGCGAGTTATGTAAGCATTTATTTTCTGTTTCTTTTCTTGTAAGCAATTAATCCCTCCCAATTATGCTTTATCGTTTGAGTTAGTTAATCATAGCTAGATGATGTAGATCTAGGCTATGACGATAGGGATGTGGCGACTCCTTGTCTATGGGGATCCCATAACCTACGTCATACACTTAGTATTTATTCATGAATCTGCATTGTTTAATTAATGTGTATCTATGCTAGTTTATATGAATGCTTTACGAGTTACTGTTTAATCTGTTCTGTATGATGAAATGCTGAGAGATATGTTCAGGGATGTAATCTGGGGACGAAATTGATTCGGGTGACCGAATGAGTTCACTCGGTCGACCGAGCCCACCTATTCGGTCGACCGAGCCCTGTTTTATCCGTTAGATAGCCATGTCTTTATGGTTAGGTTAACTTAATAGAATTTATTATCTCGGTAGGTATGGCTATGGCTACGTTACTCGCTTCGCTTAGTTTAATTAAAAGCGTGTAAAAAGGAAATACCAATATAAAACTCTTAGGTAGGCTTATGAATTGATCTTGGACGTTCGGCGTTATCAGGTAGGTTTATATTTGGGAATTGCATGCACCGCTTATACGCACGTCGTAGATTAGCATGAGACTATAACTTGGTAATTGCTAGTTGGACGAGAGCTTGAGTAATCGTTTAGGAAATACGCCTAACCATAGGAATGTTGCCTGGGCGAGGTGTACGGTCAATATCGGCATCCTTAGAGTCGTAAAGCGTGTGAGTTATATGAGATGGAGGCACTAAAAGCGCGAAGTCACGTAACAATATCACGGTGATTTAGTGACTTCATGGTGCTAAGTCAAGTTAAAGAGGATGACTCCGTAGCCAATCTAAGATAGATACAAACGGATTGACAAAGTTAATAAGTTCGATTTATTATATAAATTATCTAGGTCCAAGCGATAAAGACTATAATTGGGGAGGTTAATTACGTTGTGTCGAAGTCGTGTCTTTACATTTCTTGTTTTATGTTGGTCGTAGACGCTCTATTTCCTTGACATGTTTAATTAATTGTTTGTATATAAGATGATCCACAATTGGTTCACTGTGGGATCGACCTTGATTCACTATAATATACTACTGATGGCCTAGTCCTCTTGCTAGTATTGGTTTATGGTGGTCGAGTATATTATAACTTTGATTGACCCCGATCAATTCCGAAATTAATAAGTTGAGTAGAAATATTATGTTCGATGAATATTTTATTCAATTTATTGTAGCTACCGGTTATAGGTCCATGGTCCCCGGGTTGTCTCCTGACATGCGAGTGTTTTCTCGTTTTATGGAACCTCGAGAATAAATTAAATAGTTGGTCTATTTAATGGATATGCAATATTATTTATTTGGAAAATAATATGTAAAATAGAAAAGACATTTTCTATTAAAAAAAATAATGACAGTTGGCGCCCCTACATGTTGATAAATTAGAAAAAGAAATTTTTCTAGATTATGTCACATGTGTAATTAATTAATTATCTATTTGTTGGATAATTAATGGAAAAATTAAGAGATTGGTTTTTTGGGAATTATCTCTTATTTTGTAGCAAAAATATCTTTTCCTTATGTGAATAGGTTTTTGTGGTGTGAAAATGATAACTCTCTTGACTAGTTATATTCCTATATAAAAAGAGTTCTTCCTAGCACATAAAACACATCAATTTGCGCCACAATCAAAATAAAAGAAGAGAAAAATTAGTTTCTCGTTCTAGTCATTAAGAGAAGAAAAATCTAGGATTTTTCTTGTGCATATTCGAGGAGGTTCTACGGCGAGGATCGACGTCCACCAGTCGTCGCTAGGAGATACAATCCGGAAGACCACGGCTTCTCCCTTGGTCGATTATTTCTCATCTCTCTCCGATTTGGGTAAATCTACTAACATTCTTATAGTTATTAATTATTTATGTGAATCGAATCGTGGTATTATCGCATGCGAATTTATTCGTAGCTTCCGCTGTGCAAGATCGAGTGTCTCGATCGGTGCTGTGAATCAGATCTGACGATCTAATTATGGATCGGATCCGGATTCGGGTTTCTGTATATCCAGCAGTATGTGCATGTTTAAGCCACATGTTTGATTTTTTTTTTTTTGTTTGCTTGTTTCTTTTGTATGTGTAAATTTTGCACAAAATGTTCAAGTGCATGGGAGGCAAACTTTTTCCGTGCTCGAACATATTTATTTCAAACAATCCTCCAACCAAATTTGGGAATCTTAATTTGCAGCATGGAGGCAGGATTTCAGTTTAGGGGGCTCTCCATCGAATGCCATAAAAGAAATACAATGCATAATTGAAGAAGCAAAATGAAAAGAAAAAAATTAATGCAGCCTTGGGGGTTAGATCCCCTAACCTTTAGCAAAAAAACTAATAGCCTAACCATTGCACTGCAAAAATCTATTCATTACTCATTAGTATTACCGACTGAAATATATATATACTGAAACTAAGCTAATATCAAAATATATAAGGGTATACTAGTAATTTCTCAAAAACCGAGGGGGGCACGTGTCCCCTCTAGGGCCTTAATAGCTCCGCCCATGTTAATTGGATAATTAATATAATAACCAAAAAAAATAATCGAGTTTTATCTGATAAATATCTATATATGTTTCATTATTAAAATTTTATTTTATATGAATAATAATTAAATATAAGTCAAGTTGTAAAACAAGCCAACCCTCCTATAACTCAATCAAGTTACAAGGGGCGTTCAAGCCTAAGTTTTTTTTGATAAGTTTAAAGACTTAGAATTGGGTAAGGGCTGCGCAAATAAAAGTGCCCCCCTTGTGACAAATTATAACCTTCTCTCCAAACTGTTGTGTCAGGATACAACTAATATCAGAGAAGAAATGCAGAAAATATACAGAGAAAACTAGGAGAAAATTGGTAGAAATTGAAAGGAGCAAAAGACGGGAACAACGTTTACAGCAACAAAATTCGACCCCCTCCAAAATGATATTTCCCTAATACATATACCCTCAGCACACATGTGGTTTGACAACTGTCCCCACTATATGGCATCATCTAACTTACTTATGATGTCATTCTACCCCAACATCAAATATAAGTTATAAAAAGACAATAAATACATAATTAATTACGGTAAAGTCGGATCCTGACATGTTGTCTCTCCCATTTGAAGAGACCATAGATAAACATCCTTTAAAAGTACAATAAGGTCACCATTATAACCCATACGTGTCTTGAGTTTGTTTATATAATGATTGCACTCTAGAAAGAAACAGGGGAAAGGAAAATAAATACATGATTTATTTTATTTTTGTAAAATATTTTACCAAAGGCTTTAGCACACCAGTTTTCTGATGGCAGTCTTTAATAACATCACATAAAACCTACTTTCGCTCCATCACAATGAAGTTCATCTATCATAAAGCCCCACATTCAACTTTACTGATACGTGGCGCAGTGGTAAATGGTTTGGTTGTCTTAAAAAAGCAGCTGGAGTGTGGAGATTCGAACCCCATAAAAGTGCGACTTCTTTCATTGCTTTGGTATAATAAAGTAGTGAAACTGAGCCACTAGACATTTAACATTCACTCATAAAGTGAGACAAGATGAGTGAATTTGACACTTTAGTTAGGTTAAACCTTTCTTTTTTTAAAGGTTGAAAAGCAAACCATAAGGTCTTAAAGCTTGAAGGTCAAAACACAGTGGACTAAAAGGTAACTCCCCTAGACAAAGCTATAAAGGCTTAGTGTCTAGGTGAAGGAAAGTAGTGAAGAGAACATTGATCTGGAAATTGCTATAACATTGGCTTTGGTTTTTGCAATTTCAGGAGATAAAGCCGTCATAAAAAAAAACTCTGCCGATGAAAAGGTGTGTAGTGTTAAATAAATAAGATGCTTGTTTGGCAGTTAGGGTTTGTCATTGTCATTTGTTTTTGGAATTTGGTGTGTTTGTGCATGGATGATGTACGCTTGTCTCATTCTAGTATTAATTTTCTATGTCCGGATGATGTGTATTCATTGCATTCTTAGTATCACGTTATTACAATGATACCGAGTCCTGTCTTCAATTTTACATAGTCATACTAGACAAGTAACTTAGATTGAAAATAGGGGGTCAACATTGATTGAAATTGGGTAGGGCGCGCGTGACATGATGCCTCATTATCACAAATTATGACGTTGGATCTTCCACTTGGAAAGACCATAGAGAGGCACCCCTCCAAAGTGCAAATGGAAGTCACCACTCAAGCCCATAGGCTTAATGATCGCCTATTACCCGTCAGGTAAGTAAGTTTTCCATTCTCTTGATTCATTTATATACTTGCTACACTTCATATCTTTTTCCTAAGTTTCGATGTGGGACAAAATTACAGTTTATTCATCAACCACTCGATTCAAAGCTAAACACGTATCCTAGGAAATTACTCGTATCTCCAAAATTGCAATTTTGCAGCATCTAAAGGTGCGAAGAAAATCTGTGTATATATTACTGGAACCTCACCATTTCAATGAGCAAAGTATCACTTCATCTTGTACCTTTTTTATATTAAACTTGTATAATGTTTACATGCATCTATGATCATCGATTTAAACATTTCATACAGACTACGTAACGTATGGATTTTTTTTCTTCTTTTTTTGTTCTTTCTTTTTATATAGTTTATGAATTATGATGTTGCAGTCTCAGCACTATGAAAGAGATTTAAATCTGCTGGCAGTTGTAGAGTTAGATCAAGAATTTCAAACTCATGTATTGCATACTTAGGCCATAAGATCAATCAACAATTGAAGACGCATATGAGGCAAATCTATGCAGCAGCAATAATGTAAACTCAAAGTAAACTAAGACTAGAATTGGGTAGAGGCCGCGCGAACGCAGGCCCCCGCTGCCACAAATTATGACGTTGGCTCTCCTACTTGAGGAGACTATAGAGAGACACCCCTCCGGAGTGCAATGGAGGTCACCTCTCTAGGCCATAAGCCTTCTTGATCACCTATTGACCCCGTCCAGGTAAGTATGTATCCAATTGTCTTCAACCCGTTTATATAATGAAGCACTTCGGATCTTTGCTCCTCAGGACTACACGGTAACAAGAATATTCATCAGCAACATCTATTCACCTAGGCTTCAAGTGCCTATTTTTCACCTATCCAAAACAACAATTTTTGCAGTACTAAAAGGTGTTTGGAGCCTCAACAGATTCAGTGGAGCGAATCTCCTTTGAACAGTATGGCTAGTGCTTTATAGTTTAGGAAATTTTTCACTGAGAAAGAAAAACATGTGAAAGATGATGGTTGTTGACTATAGCAGAAAAACAATATGATGTTCATGGAATAAGCATTTGCAACATCTCCCATTTGAAATTAATGGTATGACAAGTTGAAATCAAGGATATTAAACAGATTGTGAATCAACTATTAGGAATCAAGAAAATAATCATGAACACAAACTAAACTTGTTAGTACTAGAATTGGGGAGGGGCCGCGCGAACGCAGGCCCCCGCTATCACAAATTATGACGTTGGATCTCCCACTTGGGGAGACCATAGAGAGGCACCCCTCCAAAGTGCAATGGAAGTCACCAATCTAGGCTATAGGTCTTCTTGATCACCTATTGACCCCGTCCAGGTAAGTATGTAATTCATTGTCTTCGGCCCATTAATATACTGACCGCATTTCTGATATTTATTTCCAGTTAACAATGTGGGATTCATCATGCCCCCTAGTCTTCAGGTCCAGCAAGTTGCTATTTCTGTTCAAATAAACAAATATTTTCACCTTTGAAGTGGTAAATCAAAACAAAACAATCATCCTGGAAAATTAGTTGTAGCTTCAAAATTGATATTATCTCTTTCTTTCTTTTTTTTGACGGGGATATTATCTCATATTGAATGGCAATTTATTGCAGCACCTAAAGCTGCGACTAAAATCTATGTATTGTTGGAAACTCACAAATTATCGGAGCTCGCTTCGTCTTCTAGTTCATATAATTGTCCGTCACATTCATTCGTGATCAGCAATTTATTTGATACAATTATATAACTTGAGGATATTGCTTCATAGTTTAGGAAATATTCAAAGGAGAAAGGAAACATGTGAAAGAAACAGTATTTGAGAAGTTCATATGGTTGGGTGAATGATTGTAAGTAGAAAAACAATACAATGTTTGTATTTGCAGTGCACCGATTCATTAGTTTTACGCATCCATTTCCTTGTGAACAGAATATAGCAGCAGCTATGATGAACTGTAATGATTTTCATTGGACGTCTTTAATGGCACCACGGTGTTTTTAGCGTGGCGTCATACCGAAAACATCGTTTGTTATATATTCAATTGTATCAATCAATGCTCAATTATTATGTTCACCTGCAAAAGACTGATAACTTGAAATTAAGGTGCTGTATACAAAAAGGTAACGATGTATTGTTCAAATTTGCTCTTTGTATATTGAAGTGTAAACTTTGTACAAGACAATGAAGACATAGTTGCTATAGGACATGAAACAAAGACTGCTTTAGTACATGCAGATAGCAACAAAAAAAGAGAATATTTTTATTTTTATTTTTTAGGGAATTTTTTTCTTTCTCTTTTCAAGATCAGCAACACAATAATTTATGTGTTGCTGGAACCTCAAGTAAATAACAGCAATCTAACTTCATTTTCTGTTAGGGTTATGTGTTCTGTCTATCTCTGTACCCAAGTAGTAATTGTATAGAACTTAAATGAGCCGATTTGCTACATATAAACAACTTGATAGTTGACACCATTATACACAGATCGAAACATTTGTTTACTCTTTATGAAGATCCCCCGGTTTACCTCATCAAATCTTACTTCAAATCCATGATAGGCAGTCAAGGGAAATCCCCGCACTCTTGCTAAAAAGTTTCTTCCCTGCACAAACAATGGAGAGAAATTTGACCCTAAACTCACGAAAAACATAACCTTGAAGGATTGCACATCGTTTGTTGTTTCATATTCATCTGCTGCTATTGGTACACAGTTTGTATATGTTCAAGTACAAGTTGGTACTCAGTTTGTATGTTCAAGTTAAGGTAGCCGCCAACTTGAAATTAAGGTGGTTTTACTACACAAAGGTAAATAGTAAAAGGGCATGAAACAAATGCAAAAAACATTCATATCTGCAGCTGGCACAGTTCTAACACTGAAATGAGAAAATAGCAACTAGTTGCAGAATCAGAAACTTAAACAAATGTATCATAATCTTGGACTAGAATTGGGTAGGGACCGCGCGAACGCAGACCCCTGCTGCCACAAATTATGACGTTGGCTCTCCTACTTGAGGAGACCATAGAGAGGCACCCCTCCAAAGTGCAATGGAGGTCACCACTCTAGGACATGCGCCTTCTTGATCACCTATCGACCCGTCCAGGGTAAGTATGTTTTCCATTGTCTTGGCCCGTTTTTTATACTAACAACACTGGTGATCTTTTCTCCTCAGTTTACGATGTGGGACAAAATCACAACAAGTTCAGCCTTCAGCAACTCTATCCACATAGGCTTCAAGTCCTTATTTTGCTGTTTCAATAAACAATATTTTGACCTCTACATCGGTGAATCAAAACACACACAAAAACAGGTACCCCGGTAATCTACTTGTAGCTCTCAATTCGATATTATCTTACAAGTTTTCCACTTCGCCAGCTTGTTTCACAGCACCTAAAGCTGAGACCAAAATCAATATATATTGCTGGAATAAGTCTCTTTTCATATTGTACCCTCTTTTATATTAATTTCAAATTCCGTTACACACGTCCATGATTAGTGATTTAAGTAGTATACTTGATACAGATTAGATAATGCAAGTATACTGCTTTATAGTTCAGAATTTTTCACACCGAAAGAAAACAACCGAGATAAATAGTATTTGAGAAGTTCCTATGAATGCAGCAACAATGTTGTGTTCTTGTGCAACATTCAATTTTTTCTGTTTTTATTATTTACGCCTGCATCATTCAGTTCAATATTAATCCTTGCCAACAGAACAGAACGGCCGCAGCTATGAGTCTATGACGAACCACGATGATTTTCTTTTATCTTGTTTTATGAGTATAAACATTTTCCATGTGCAACTTTGAAATGAATGAAATGTTCTTGTTTTATGAGTATAAACATTTTCCATGTGCAACTTTGAAATGAATGAAATGTTCACAGTTACCGGATATCATTTTACAGGTCGATTCATGATGATTTTCTTACATAATCCATAAAACTGTGCACAGCTATTGAGTATTGATGTAATTAATAACTATAATTAGACAGCAACAAGAAAGAGCAGCAAATGGCAGTTTATATATAAACTTCAGATTCCAGGAAAGAGATAGACACAACAGAGTAAACTTAGATTGGCAATGGGTAGGGGCCGCGCGAACGCAGGCCCCTTCTATCACAAATTATGACGTTGGCTCTCCCACTTGGGGAGACCATAGAGAAGCACCCTTCCAAAGTGCAATGGAAGTCACCAATCTAGGCCATAGACCTTCTTGATCACCCATTGACCCCGTCCAGGTAAGTATGTTTTTCATTGTCTTCAACTCGTTTTTATAGCATGTACTTGTGATTTTTTCTCTTTGGTTTCCAGTGTGGGACAAAGTGACAAGTTGAATCTTCATCAACTCTATCCACCTAACCTAGGCTTCAAGTTTTTAAGTTCACCAAGTTTCTATCATCCCCTATATTTCTGTCCCAATAAACAATACTTTCACCTCTACATTCTTGTATCACAACACACACACACACAAAAAAGAAATATACCCTGGATAAATAAATATAACTCTCTTAAGTCCTAAAAAGATATGCCATTGTTAAGGCTAGTTAACAATACATCATCCATATGATGAAATAATAGACTACTTGAAAAAAAGGAGGAAGCTATAACTCATTCTCCAAACTTCTGTCAAATAAATTCAGACAACTACACAAGAAGAACCTACCAGAAAGGAATAATAACAAGAAAAAGATACGCAAAGCCATGAAACAATACAAGTTCTTTAAAGCTGAGAACCATTCTGTTCAAATTTTAAGTCGAATTCAGAAACATGCGTATAGAGAAAATCTAAAAACTTCACTTAAAATGAAGCAAAGATCGTTATAAAAACATCAGTGCGTGTGCCGGTTTACTGGAAACAAAAATGGAACTTGCGGAGCATAAAGTTAGCGTATATACCAGTACCGAATACCGAGTAACAATTGAAAGCTTTTCCTAATGGTGTTAAGTTTGCAGCAGCATAATCATACAAGTGGAAAACTTCACTTTGAATAAAAAAGCAAATATCTTGAAGAAAGAAACATACTTGAAGAATCACTATGTCTATGCTCCTTTGATAGAATAATCCAATTGACGACTTCTCTCATTACTCTCCATTGGAGATCAAGAAAGGAAGTCGTCAATTGATTCACCATCGGAATCCAAGCCAGCATCAACAAAGTTGTCAGATCCGTAAGCATTCATGAACTCATCAGCATTCAACAACCCACAACAGCTAGAACTGATTCCCATGATAAATCCTTCAAGAAATGGTGAATTTACACGATTTCATCATGTTAAATTACCATCACTCCAAAATGTTTAAACCGATGAGAGGTAGATAATTAACATTTTATATACTTCTAACACATCTCTCAAGCTTCTATAAAGGATAAACATAAGGAAATTAAACAACTGTCAGATACAAGGCTATGCACACTTAATCTAGGTGAAGGTTGTTTACCAACACTAATTTCTTAGGCATCGAATACAATGAAACAAAATATCAAGACTTGAGTTCAACTCAAGTTATAGAAGAACAAAGAAGAAACCATCAATCTTATTCACGAGACTTTAAAATTCATGCGTTGTACAACTATTATCTCATTTCTTAAGAATCGAATACAATGGATTGAACTTCTATTAATAGAGTGCCAAGCTTGAAGCTCCTAAGGTGCTAAAAAAGAAACAACAATTCAAACTATTAACTTGCCCACTAAACTTGGCGGCTAACTATTCCAGGTGTTCGACTAATGTCTGAATGAACTCTACTCTTCTTAAACTAGTTGTTCTTGTCCTTGCTTCATCCTCTCTGCATCTGTGATCTTCTTATCTGCATTCAATCAGGCCGAATCAGCAGTTGTTTCTTGGTCAGATTTGCATATCTATTGCTTCTCAGCTAGCTCAATCCTTCATCTTCCAGGTCCTAGAGTTGTGCTGCACAGCTTTGCTATCAACCTTGTTCAGTTGTTCGTGCTCAGTCTAGCTTATTTGCAACATTAGGTAAAAGGGTGTTGTTCAAACTTTAATAAGCTGCCCAAAAGCCCATTAAACCAAGGGGACATAACTTAAGAGAGCACGTCTTTGGGGACTTATATGAGGATCAGCAACCCAAATCTGATGAAATAAGTCAAAATATAAAAAGCCCTTCAAAAAAGCTCTCTCCTTTGGACCCAAAAAGAAAAAGGAGCCTTTATTTACTCAGCGATGATAGTGGTACAACACACCTAACATGCACTGCACTGAATCAACATTTGAAATTCGATTTTGAATCAAACTAATCGACTTTTTATCCTCACCTTCAACCTTTTGATTCAGGTGTGTTGAACATGTAGTGTGGTCAGTGGTGTATGACAAATTCGGGCGGTTACAAACAAAGGCTCCAAAGAAAAAGAAAACAACAACAAAAGTAACTCAAATGACCACCTGAATTGAATGACTTCAACGAGAAAATACACTTAAGGAAGCAACAAAAGAAACAAGAAACCCAAACGGCAGACTTACAGCAACAAAACGAACAAACTTACAAAAACACTGCACTGCTTCATCAGAATACAGATCTGAACAATAGAAATCACATAACTTGTATGGAAGTGATAATTTTTGGAAAAACTTGTAGATTTTATTGATAGAATAAGCATATAAATACAAGTAAGAAATAACTAACAAATAAGCCACTTCCTATAAAATATGAAACATAGGATCATGGCTATAAACTATAAATAACTACTTTAGTAATGGGACACATGCGAAAATGTGAAATTACATGGCTGTCATAGCCTTAGGTAATAAAACTTATTTAACATAATGATTAATAATATTCTTCAACATTTCTTCTCTTAATCTGAGCTATATGTTCATATTACACATTCTCATCTTGTCTCTAAGTTACAGAAATTGATCCATCTTCAATCATTTAGTCATAATGTCTGCCAATTGATCTTCACTTCTGTAATGCAGCATCTCAATGATCCCTTCTTCACACGGATCCCTTAGAAAGTGATAGCTTGCTTCTGTTGTGTAAGACTGGATTCTTAGATAACTTAATGGTGGAACTGTTATCACAAAGATAGAATGTTTCAATCTGCTGAACTACTCCCGTAACTTCCAAAGATTCTTCTTAACCAAATCGGTGACATGAGCAAAGGTGTGTCTTTGCCGCTTACAAACTACGATTCTATGTAGATAGAGTGACTATTGGTTGCTTTTTGATGACCACGGTGATAGCACTTGTTCCATACATAAACACAAAACCGAAGTACTCTTCCTCTCATCAACATCTCTGCATAATCATTGTCCGAAAATCCGATCTCATCGAACCATACTTGATGCCAAGATTGATGGTTCCATTCGGATATCTTAGGATCATTGTCACATAGTTTAAGTGGTCCATTGAGAGGTGACTTCATATATCTGCTTGCCACACTTACATCATACATGATGTCAAGTCATGTTGCTGTCAAGTATAGAAGACACCCTATCATCTGTTTGTATAAGGTGGGATTCACTTTTCCACCTGCTCCTTATTTGTTGAGCTTCATACCAGCTTCA
This sequence comes from Gentiana macrophylla, assembly GCA_026214975.1. NCBI lineage: Eukaryota > Viridiplantae > Streptophyta > Magnoliopsida > Gentianales > Gentianaceae > Gentiana > Gentiana macrophylla. Next base: position 129,300,961 of record CM047807.1, on the reverse strand, counting down.
CAGGGTGTGAGTGTTGGGTTGTTGTCCTATATTCCAAACCTGCTGAGAATTTCAGATACATACTTATTTTGAGAAACAAATGTGCTTGACTCAGTCTGCTGAACCTCAATGCCTAGGAAATATTGCATTAGTCTCATGTCTGTCATGCTAAATTTGGTCTTCATTGCCTCCTTAAACTTTGCTATCATGTTGAGTTCACTGATGGTAATTTTATAGTGTGAACGGTACATGAAGCTTTACCAACCAGGGATTACCTTTTTAGACGGCATATTGCCTACTCAGCCATTTGCGATATATGTGAACCTGAGGAAGAGGACATTTTGCATACGTATAGGGACTGCGATTGCGTAAGAAATGTCTGGTGCCATATAATGTCCCAAAAGAACACCGGAGAACCTTCTTTGGAATGAGAACAACAAAGGAATGGATTGGGCTTAATATAAAAGACAATTCTGATACACTTTTTGGAACCACGAAATGGAAGTACCAATGGAGGGACATCGTCTATGGGATTTGGATTTGAAGAAACAAATTGTGCCACGGTTATGAGGACAATCGTCTACCTATGCATATTTTTTTGTCTAGTGCAGTTAAAAGGACAAGAAATCTCCGTCTTGCGTGGATTATAGAAGACTAGTATAGATATGATCTTAGAATTTTTGTTGAGCCATGGCGATGCTGGATATCGTCGAGTATGTAATCCGGGTCTGAAATACTCTAGAACGACCTATCAAGAACCTTTTACAATGGGGATGGTGATTGTGATATGATTTAGACTGCGCTTGAAAGTTAGATTCTCTCAAAATGCCTACGTATCTATTGTATCTGATTGGAATCAAGTCTTCGTAGTTCCTTAGGGTAGTTTATATATGTGGGCGTCTCGCCCTCTTGTCTTGTTGGACAAGTATGCGATCTTAAACCCTGTTCCGTTTGGTTTCGGACTGACTGGATCCATTTGGATCCAAGAAAGAGAAAGAATTATAAAATATAGTGAATTAATGATGATAAAGTTGAAAAGTTGTATTGAAATTTGTGTAGTTAAAGTAATGATTGTTGATTTGAAATATTATATTGAAAAAGTAATGGTTAAATAGTGTAATGAGTGTATAAAGTGATGGATTAATATTATTTTATTTGTTGATGTTAATTGATTGATGAAAGAATTTATAATAAAATTATAGAATTAATAAAATAATAATAAATAAGTTAGTGGGGTGAATAAAATATTGGTTTGGGATCCAAATGGATCAACCTAGTCCCAAACCAAACAAGGGATAATTAATATAATATTTAAATCATAAGATCAGCGTCCTATAATCATGTGATTCTTCTATCGTTATCCTACTTAATAGGCCCATGTGCGAATTACCCACACAAGAGAGGCCCGGACGTCCTGCGCTGGGCTCCTTGGGTCGTCTTGACGTGGGTTACCTGACCTAGTCCTTCCGACACGACTGAGCCGCCCTGCGGTGGCCAGGTCGGGGATTACATGGACGGACCTCCCACCTGGAGTGAGGTTTGACAAATGTGGGGTCCCTGTCCCTGCTACTTTTCCATCTAGATATTGTAAGGCCACTCCCTGAGTGAAACGTGGCGAGGTCGACTCTGACCATCATCAAGCCATTGTAGGGTTCTCATGCCTTTTTGAATTTTTTGCTGCGATGTAATCATCTTGGTTTTTGCCTTTGAGGCAGTATTAATAATAATGATCTCTTTCTAAAAATAAAAACAACATTGCTTCGGTGGTAGGTGCATATTTATCTATACATGGGATGTCATTTGTAACGCAAATTTTATAGTGGTCCTGGACCAAGTATGACTTGGTGATTCAGGGTCAATAGGAAATTAGAATAACATGTGGAGCCCGACCGTGTAAAATATAAATATCATATTTTTATAAATTTGCCAATTTTTTAAGAATTCCTATTGACTATTGAAAGAGCAAGTGTGACATGGTGGTCCCGGACCACCATAAAACTGCTGTGTTTGTAATGTTATCGGGGTGTCATTAAGGACCATCAAGTAAAAAAATAATCTACGAAGATAAAACTAATAAAATAGTAATGCAAAAAGATTGGGGATAGATAGCGTCGTTAGGATGGATGCCAGATCTTAAAATCTGCCACCATATGTCATTATTCATATGTTTTAGGGTTAATTACTTAAAAGTATAGTTTTTTATACTTATTAGCCCCATAAGGACATAAAGGAATCTGTTGGACTTATAAGGACATAATATATCTACATGTACCAAAATACCCCTAATCTAATTTATTCTTCTCCTCCTCCTCCTTCCTGTCTCATCATCTTGTCAAAATGCATTTCCTCGTCGACTATGTCCGCCAACCACCACAACCACCACCACCAAGTCTTTTGCTTCCCATTATGTTCCTTACGCACAATCCGCAACCAAAATCCTCTCACCTCCATTTCCATTCAACACTTCCTATTAAACCTCTGCAGAAACCCCTGGTTGCCTCTCTCTCTAAAGCTTATCGCTCAACAATTATTTCAAAGAACGACGGCGGCGGCGGCGGTTGAGAGTCGGAGAAAATGGACATTATAGTGATTCGATGCTTTCTTCAATTTTGACGGAAATCGCTACTTGTTTTGCTTCTTTGCTTTGATACAACAAATGATAATTGAATCTTAAATGGCTCCAAAGAAATAATCAAACAGTTAGCTTTGGTGGCCAGGATGTAACCGATGCTTTTATCGCTTTCCATCCTAGTATCGCTTGGAAATACCTTGAGAAATTTTTCACCTGGATTTTATTTAAAGGATTTTCGTGTTTCGAGGCTTCCCAAGATTATAGAAGGCTTGTTTCGACTTTGCAAGTGCAGTAGGCTCTTTGAGAAAAAGGGACATGGTGTTATTTACTCCTTTTGCTCTATTGCTGTTTTGTTTATGTTAACAATCTATGGTGTTTTGGCCACGGAAAGCATAATAATTCATATGATTTGTGGAGCTATGTTGGGGCTTTCATGGGTCTTTGGTTACTTACTTGGGACATGATTACGGTCATTATCAAATCATGTCTACAAAAGGGTTAAATAAATTTGCCCAGATCTTGATAGGAAATTGTTTAACAGGGATTAGCATTCGCTTTGCAACCTAGTTTGATGGTTACTTTTCAAGAATAAACATTGAAAAAGTGGTGGTTTTTTTTGTTTGGGAGGAAAAGTTAACGTGGGGATTTTTGGGGGTAATTTATTAGCAAGTAGTTCACTCTGTCTTTGGAGTTGGTTCTTGTGAAAATTGTGTCATTTATAAAATTAGAGACAGCATTCCAAAACTTTTAGTCTTTTATATTGACAAGCGAGAAAATGTGATATTACAAGAAATTAGTAAACTGGGCTTGTGGGAAATGTGTTGAGAAATGAAAAAAATGGGATTTTTTGGTGTATGGATAATGTTGGAGAAATGAGGTGGAAATTGCAGGTTCTCAAAGCTCTTCTCATATTTAAGTTTATCTAATATGAAGTGACATACCACTCAAAAAAAAATGAAGTGACATAGATGTCACTGCAGATGTCATCGTGCATACATTAGACAACTAATGAAGTGACATTGATGTCACCGTAGATGTCATCGCATACATTAGACAATTAATGAAGTGACATTGATGTCACTACATAAATCGATACAATAATACGCCCTTTGAATAAATCGATACAATAAGACGCCATTCCATACACCGATACAATAAGAGTGTCTCGTGATCGTGGTGTCTCTGCGATCTCGGTGTCACTTCATCGCGTGTGTCTGTGATCGCGGTGTCTGCGTGAACGCGTGTCACTTCATCGCGCGTGTCTCTGATCGGGGTGTCTCGCGATCGGGGTGGTCATGCGATCGCGTGTGTCTCGCGATCGCGGTGTCACTTCATCGCGGGTGTCTCGTGATCGCGTTGTCTTTGCATCGCGGTGTCACTTCATCGTGGTGTCTCAGATCGGGGTGTCTCTCAGACGGGGGTGTCTCAGATCGGGGTGGTCATCTGATCGCGGTGTCACTTCATCGCGTTTGTCTCTGATCGCGTGTCTCTGATCGCGTTTGTCTCGCGATTGCGGTGTCACTTATCGCGGTGTCTCCGCAATGTGGTGTCACCATCATCGCGGTATCTTTGCATCGCTTGATTGCATTGCGCGGCTCTCGCATCGTTGTGTCTCTCAGACGGGGTGGTCATCTGCATCGCGGTGTCTCGTGATCGCGTGTCTCGCATCACGGTGTCACTTCATGCGGTGTCTCGTGATCGCGGTGTCACTTCATCATCGCGTGTCTCTCGATCGTGATGGTCATCGATCGGGCATCGCGGTGCATCAGGATGATCATTGCATCGGGGTGGTAACGCGTCGCGGTGGTCATTGAATCGCGGTGGTCAATGTATTGGGGTGGTCATTATATCGCGATGATTGATCAATACATCGTTTTTTTATAATTTAAAAAAAAAAAAAAAAAAAAAAAACTGTACAGCGCCATAATTATTATAAAATAAAATAAAAAAAAAAAAAAACTGAACAGTTTTTTTTTATTAAAAATAATAATAAAAAAACATTAGCAATGCGCCTGTTTTTTTATTTTCTTTATTTTGTTTTTTTTCTTCATTAAAGTATTTGAAACAGATATCTATCTAATTTCAATGTCCTTATGTTCAACAGATTCCTTTTTGTCCCTTATGTTCAATAAGACGTTTTGTGTCTTTTTTGCTTTTACTTACTTATATTTTATTATTATACTTATCATCCAATATATCTTATTTATCGGTTTAGTGGTTAAAACTATATCATAACACGACTTTGAACAAGATTCATGTCTCGTCATATAATATATCTTATCTATCGGTGTAGTGATTAGTGATTACATTAGGTTATACCTGCAGAATGACAGATTCGAGTCGCCGCAAATAAAAAGAATCTGTGAAGGTTATTTCAAATTGAATTGGATCTAATTCATTCAAGCTAATTATAATAATGTCTTTTGACAAAGAAAATTATAATAATCGGGAACAAGTAAATAGTTATGCCAATGAAATTCAATTAATCTTTACTCTTCCTTGTCATGATCGGTTTTAAAAGGCTGTCGGAAAAATCATAAAAAATAAAAGACTGCCGGTCCCTTAAAAAAAAATAAAAGACTCCCGGAAAAGTTTTTTCTCTTACAGGCAAGGCAAACATGCTTAGCTAAAAAGTAGACACTCGCTAAACTCCTTAGGCAGAGCCGAAGAGCCCTCCTTTATTTTTTTCAATAATCTTTTTTTCGTAAGATTTGAATACGTTGGAATATTTGTTCCGATATAAAGTTTGGTTAAGCTTTTGAGAATCAATGGCGGGGATAAGTATAGTATTTGATCTGCTGAGGAAAAAGCCATGTATAAGTGGGCATTGTGTGAATTCCTATAGTCTATTTTCGGCCACCACTGCTGCCACCGCCGCCGCCTCTTCCGTCGCCGTCGCCGCTCCTTTTGCCACTTGGGCTTTTTGTAGGTAAAACTTTTATTCCTTCTTCTCCTTCTTCTTTTATTTATTTATTATTATTTTTCTATCAATCTGGGCTGCTCTATTTTTGTGTTATAAGTTTATTTGTGTCCGAAAGTTGACAACTTTAAATTGGTTAATGGAAGAAAATTACACCGTTTGTATCTTTTATCCTGCTATTGATATCTACATGACTTGGGTAGCAAAATATCATGTTGATTTTGTGTTTGAAGTTCTAAGCTAGGCTGTAAGGGTACGGATACACGAGTAAGGGAGCATATGAGCACGAAGGGCTTTTGGTAAATGTTGAAAATATATCGACCAAACTGTACGTAAAGAAAACTATATGAACCAAATAATAAATATCAAAATACATAATATAAACATTTTTAGTGCACGATGGTTCTATGAAATTTTGGTGCTGGATTTTGTTTTGGTTCTTCAACGCACATATCTAAGTTATGGATATATGAATATATGAACCCTGTCTCCGATTTTTAAAATTACAAATTCACCCTCAGTTCAGTATCTTTAGTATCTGTGGTATGTGTCGGATATGTATCGAATATGGATCGAATATGGGACACGCGACCAGAAATAAGTATCCAACTATCCATGCATCCCAACTTGAAAGGGTGATTATGTAGTCAGAAACCATATTCATTCAGTTTAGTTGAGGGTGATCAATGGGTCCTACACTACGATCAACGATCGAATGTCTTGCGTCGTCACTCATTTCGTTGTGTGGCATAACCGCTGTAGCATTTGATGGGAGTTCATCAATTTGAATTTGTCTTCATGTTCTATAGCATATTTTAGGCCATTGGTGTTGTCAAAACTCAAAAAATGGGCAGTGCTATAGTACAATAAATGCACTTGTATCTTTGTAAGAAGTCTATGTGAGAGGATTTTTTCTAGTATCAAGTGGTTTAAATTTCCTTGTTTTCTTTTGATGCTCGTTAATTGTCGGCCCGTATTATACGTTTTCACTAGCACGTGTTTGTTAAAGAGGAAAGTGTGTAATCAATTTGCTAGCCTGTGTAGACTTTTTTTTTCTAGCTCTATGATTTCTTTTTGTAAATTTCTGGTAAAGACGGCTGTTTCAGCTACAAAGGTACACTTGTTTAAGGACAGATGAGGGTTGTTGAAAGCTTTTGCTTTTTTCACGCGTTATAATTCTCGTTGCCCTTGTTCCTTCATCTAGTTGCCCTTGTTCCTTCATCTAGTTATTAGAGAGTAATCATTGCGTAACTGTTGTCCCCTCTGTTGCAGGAAGGACAGCCCACATGTTGCTTATTGTGATGCTGGCGAGGCCTTGACCGTAGATTACTCATCTACTATAGCCGATCTATCCGGAAGGATCTTTCAACAGAATGCCTCTATGATGGCACCAAGGATTACAATGTCGCGTTAAAGCCAATATTTTCAGCATTTCACTGGAAAAACTTTGCCTTAACATCCCTGAGGTCATTTCTATTGTTTTATTTGCCCCTCTTGGAGCCACGTGCAATCACGGATGAGGATGATGATGATTCACTTCGGACACTTGTGAAGATAAACCGCCAGATTTGGTTGCGCCATTTAAGAAGTCTGTGAAGCAAATTGCTCGGGATGTGAGTGTTTACCGAAAGTTTCTTGAATTTTATCTTCAGTGTGTTTGATATGATCTTAATGTGGATACATACATATATTCATACATATATTTGTCTACTTTTTCAGTCCAGTGTGGTAACTACAAGGCGCATCCTGGAAAGACTTGCTGTTCATTACGTTTCACAACGCATGGCATGTAAACTTTTGAAAGGTAACTGTCGAATATTGAACATTTTTAAGTTAAAAAAAAAAAAAAAAACCCCTCTTTAGAGTTTTTCTCAAAGCATTCCAATTTTCTTAGATGCTCCAAAATCAGCCATACGGAAGGCAGGACGAGGAATGTCACCTTTACAATATACGTGTTCCGTTAGCAGAACAACATTCAGAGGTAAAACATATCTCTTTTCTTTATGCACTTAACAGTTACTCTGATATATATATATATATATATATATATTATGGCTTAAACTAAAGACATTGCGTGTGTGTGTATTCATTCAGCACATTTCCTTGGAATTCTAGCATCATGGATAGTCCAAGTTGGCATAGATGTTTATCGGTTCTGTAGACGCGTGTTTAGTTCCGACAAAGAAGCTGATGAAACCGAGACAGTAGAACAGATTCGGCTACTTGGAAGGAAGATATATGCTACGAGTGTCCGGTGTGGTGCGTCGCTCGTTTTTGCATCCATAGGGGCAGGTATAGGTGCAGTAATCTTCAGGCCTTCCACTGGTCAATGGATTGGTAAGCAATTTCACTTGCTCCTTTTGTGTAATTTAATGTTTATCATTTTGTTTCTGTCTTTAATTTTCTGAAATTTCTGCATTTTTTTTTCCAGGCTGTGTTATTGGAGATTTGGCAGGTCCTGTTATCGTATCGTATTGTTTTGACAAGCTACTTCATGGTTGATCTGTAGCACAACTTACAGCTGTTCCAAAAATAGAGAGATGACATTTTTAGGATAACATCGTGGCGTTCCAATGGTGGGATAGCACTAGTTTTGTGAAATGATTTATTTTTTTAGTTTTTCTTTAGTATGCGTAAAAATGACGCGTTGTTTTAGGTGTAAATAAAAAATTAGTGGGAACACGTGATGACATACCCCATTGCATGGTTGCGTTATGACGTCATGTTCAGACAAACGGTTGAAGCACACGAAGAAGTGGACTCTGTATTAGCTTCTGATCACCATTGTTTCTCTGCTTATTCAGATTTTTGTTAAACCATAAGTATTTCAGTACTTGTCTCAAAATTATTAATAGAGATGTTTTGAGAGATTTATTTCCTTGTCGTCGTAATTTAAATGTTTGAATGAAATCGTGTAGAATCTCTTCGCCAATGCTCCTTGAAAAATTGCAAAACTATTAATCAATATCCTTACGCGTATAGCTGTATCAAATACTTATATTATCGATCATGGACGCATCGTGTGATCGAGATTATATAGTGTAGAAGATGAACTGATCATTGTATGCGTGTGGTTCAAACAATACATGGATTTTAGTCGATAGAGTTGATGAAGACTCAACTTGTCATCTTGTCCCACATTGTTAACTGGAAATAAATATCAGAAGTGCAGTTAGTATATTATTGGGTTGAAGACACTAGATTACCTACTTACCTGGGCGGGGTCAATAGGCGATCAAGAATACCTATGGCGCTAGAGTGGTGACTCCATTCTGACTTTAGAGGGTGTTTCTCTCATGGTCTCTCCAAGTGAGAGATCCAACGTCATAATTTGTGGTAGCGGGGGCTTGCGTTCGCGCAGCCCCTACCCAATTCTAGTCCAACTTAATGTTATTTCGTGAAGGTTAGAAGCTCTGTCAATATATAAATAGACTCAAGACAATGGTAAACAATATGTAAATGGACTCATGACAATGGAAAACATATTTAAACGGGGTGGAAAATATATAGACAAGACGGGAACAATGGATGATGATGATAAAAGGCCTATGGCCTAGAGTGGTGGTCTTCATTGCACTTTAAAGGAAACATAGGACAATGGATGATAAAAAAAAGGCCTATGACCTAGAGTGGTGGTCTTCATTGCATTTTAAAGAAAAAATATTTTGAAGAAGATATTTGATTTCATGTATTTTTTTTTGTCCAAAATGAAAGCCTAATATTAACAAAGAAAACATAACTTACAACTGGATTGAAGCAGGTACGATGTCGGATGACGACCGGAAACCACCAAACAACTTAAGACCATCTAGAAAAGCTTGCAATAGTTACTCAATACCGGTGTACAAACTAACTTAATGCTCCAAAGTTAAATTTTTGCTTCCAATATAGCGGTCACGCACTAATGTTTTCATAATGATCTTGGCTTCACTGAATAGTACTTGAGAATATACGTGAAGTTTTTAAAAGATTTTCTTCATATGCACATTTCAATTCAACTTTAAATTTGATCGGAGACAGTTCTCGGTCGTCAAGAACTTGTATTGTTTCATGGCTTTGCATATCTTTTTCTTGTTATAGTTACTTTCTGTTAAGTCCTTCTTGTGTGGTTGTCTGATGAAGTTTGGAGAATGATAGGTAAGGGGGGTTGTGTTCGCGCGACTTCTACCCAATTATAGTCTAAGTTTAGTCTGCATTTATGTGTCCAACGTCATAATTTGTGGCTGTGGGGGCTTCGCACGGCCCCTACCCAAGTTTAGTATGCATTTATGTGTCTCTTTCTTTGAATCCGAAGTTTATTTCTAATCTGCAATTCTCTCATTATTGTTAAGTACATTCATTGAATATGAATCCATTTGCATGAACTATATGCACATTCATTCATCTGTAAGTTGCAAAGGAAAAGATTAACTCAATAACAATATAAAAGAAAATCAGCGCATAGATTCACCATAGCACGCCATTCTCGCTCGTTGGCAAGGATTTAGAACATAGCGGTGTGAATACAACATTGTATTAATTTTATGTTCATCGCCATATGAACTTGTCAAATACTATATATTTCTTTCACGTGTTATCCTCCTGTGTGAAAAAGTCTTCTACTATAAAGCAGCATCGATCCTTACATAACCTAATCACATCATCTTACCTGGACGGGGTCAATAGACGATCAAGAAGGTCTATGGCCCAGAGTGGTGACCTACATTGCACTTTGAAGGGTGCCTCCCTATGGTCTCCTCAAGTAGGAGGGTCAATGTCATACTATTTGTTGTCTCATTATTGTTAAGTACATACATTGAATATGAATTTAAATACATTACTACTCCTAAAATCCCAAAATGTAGTTCATTTAACTTTTTTGGCTCATGTCTCAAAATGTAGTTCATTTACAAAACCAATAAAACATTTATTACATTTTTCTCATTCTATCCATCATTTATTATATATTCAACCATTTTTACTACTTTACATTAATACCAATGAAAGGTAATTTTAGTTTTTTTAATCAAAATTAACGACACATAACAAATTTAACTAACTTTCTTAATAAGTGTGCAAAAGTCCCAACGGAATTATATTTTGGGACGGAGGTAGTATTACTCATTACCTGTATAGTTTTACAGACCATGTAAGAAAGTCATCTCAAGGATAACCAGTAAAATGATATCCAGTAACTATGAACATTCATTCATCTCTAAGTTGCACATGGAAAATATTTACTCAACCAACAAAAAAGAAAGTGGCAAGGATTTAGATTGAACTGAAGGATGCATCTCTCAGCTTAAAAATTCAAAAACAAAAAAGAAAAGAAAATAAAAAAGAATTGGTGCACAAGGACATAGTGCTGAAAATACAACATTGTATAGTTTTTCTGCTTACAAGCTCTAGGAACTTCACAAATACTATTTCTTTCACTTGTTTTCTTTATGTGAAAGATTTCTAAACCATAGAGCAATTTACTAACGTTGCCTAATCTGTATCAAAATTACTTTAATCGCTGATCAAGGATGCATGATGTAACATCATACTTAATTTAACACAATCATAGGGCACACGATGAAGTGAGACCCTGCCCATTGAATTGCCCCAGTTCCCGGTTCCAGTGATATACTATCTTGGAGCTATAACTACTTTCCCAGGATACTTGTATTGTTTTGATTTACCAGTTTAGAGGTGAAAAATATTGTTTATTAATTAGAATATGAATTGAATATGGAGGATAATAGAAACTTGCAGGACCTGAAGCCTGGGAGGCTAGGGTGGCTTAAAATTCAACTTCTTGTCGTCTTGTACCACATTGGAAACTGAAGAAAAAACCAGAAATGGGCAGTCACTATATAAATGGGTCAAGACATTAGAAAACATACTTTTGCTGGACATGGTAATACATACGATCATGAAGGCACAGTGACTCCATTGCACTTTGGAGGGTGTCTTCTATGGTCTCTCCAAGTGGAAGAGCCAACATCATTATTTGTGATAGCCTGCGTCACGCGCGGCTCCTACCCACCTCCGAATACGTTAGTTGCACTTACAGTTGTATTTACCTAAAAATTAGTCATAAATCCCTGTAAACTTTAAGTCACATTCCAATTTTTGATGTCGCAGGAAAAATACTATGATGCCAACTAAAGACGTCCATAGAAAATCAACTTTAAGTCACATTCCAATTTTTCCAATCGCCGTAGCTGGCCGCTAATGGATTGAAAACATGTGCAAAACTAAGGTGAAAGCTTTATTAGAGTCTCGAAACATGCATTCGCTATTCGCTAATGGCTAATAAGCTTTGCTTTTAGAAATAATGCTCCTTCCGATCTTCCAATCCTTGATCTTAGCCAAAGACACTGTGATGATCGAGTTGAAGTTCGGGTGAGCTAATGGATTGTATTTAAATGATCATGCAGGCTATATTGAGATTGGATTATATATAGATTTTCTAAACTGCAAAACAACAAAATAAAAATAAAAAATTTGCAGGTGGGCTTAGCCCCCTAAAACATTAACTTCCCTCCATCCTTGATCTTAGCCATTTCTTTATATGTTGCCTCCTACATATAAACATTACCTAGTAAAAATCTGGAACATAAGAAATGAATTGGTGCACGTGAACATAGCGCTGCAAATACAACATTGTATCGATTTTCTACTTACAGCCATTCTCCCAACAATATGAACTTCTCAATTTCAATTTCTTTCACATGTTTCTTTCTCCGAGAAATTTCTAAAACTATAAAGCAAATATCCTTTTACGTTATATAGATGTATCAAATAAATCGGTGATCATGGATGCATGTGACTGACATTATATGAGGTAGAAGATGAAACGAGTCTTTGATGAGGATCCAACAATACATAGATTTTAGGCACAGCTTTAGGTTCTGCGAAAATCGCCATTCAAGTGTAGAACTTATGATATAATATCACTTTTGGAGCTACAAGTAATTTTCCAGGTTCATTGTTTTGTTTTTGATTCACCCACTTCAGATGTAAAAATCTTGTTTATTGGAACAGAAATCTAAGGGGATACGGTTGCTAATAATTCAACTTGTTTTGTCCCACATCGTAAACTGAGGAGAAAGTATCAGAAATGCAGTGAGTATATAATCAGGTTGAAGACAACTAAAACATACTTATTCCTGACGTCACATGGGTGATCAATAAGCGCCATGGCGCAAGAAAATGACCTTCATTCAGACTTTGGATGGGTGCTTTCTCATGGGCTGCCTCTCAGTAGAGAGAGCCTTTAACGCAGCGTATAATTGTACAGCGAGGGCTGCGTTCGCGCAGCCCCTTCCCCAATTCTAGTCTAATTTTATTACTTTGCATAGTCTTGTGTCTTTCCTTGATTTTGCCCTTTAATATTGCTGTCTGATTCTTGTTAAACACATAAATCAATCCCGTAAAGTGATAACAAGATAAAAATAAAATCATTGCAGTTTATCATTGGCACGTTCTCTTCTGTTGAAAGATTTAGATTGAATTGAACTGATGCCAGCCATTCGCCTTAAAGTGTAAAAATACCGCACAGGTTCACAATGCACAAGAGCATGGCGTTGCGAATAAAACATTGCATTCTTTTTCTGCTTACAGCCATATATAGCAACTTATCAAAGACTATTTCTTTCACATGTTTTCTTTTTCTGTGAAAAATTTCCTAAACTATAAAGGCAATATCCTTACGTTCTAATATGCATCAAAGACTACTTGAATCGTTGATCATGGATGCATGTAACATTTTATGTATTTAAATATAAAAAGGGGGTACAATATGAAAAGAGCCTCGCTTGTTGAATTAATTATTCCAGCAATTTTAGTCTCTCGTCTTTAGGTGCTGTAAAACGCTGCTAAAGTGAAAACTTGTGAGATAATTTCAATTTGGTAGCTACAAGTAGCTTCCAGGGGTACTTTTTTGTGTGTGTTTTGATTCACGAATGTACGTATAGGTGAAAATATTGTTTATTCAAACAACAGTATGGGGGATAATTGGTACTTGTTGGACTTAGAGTTGTTGAAGATTCAACTGGTTGTCGTTTTGTCCCACATCTGAAACTCGAAGTGGAAAAATCGAAGTGCGATCAGTAAGATAAAAATAAAATGAAGACAAATTGGAAACTTACTTGCCAGGCGGGGTCGATAGGCGTCGAAGGCGCATGGTGCCTAGAGTGGTGACTCACATCGCACATAGAGTGGTCTTTCTCTCATGGTCTCTCCAAGTGAGAGATCCAACGTCATAATTTCATGCGGGCTGGCTGCGTTCACAAGGCCCCTACCCAATTCTATAGTCCAAGATTTTTTTGTCCGTTGCATTTGTTAAGCTTTTTCCTTGAAACATGCTACTAGTGGCTCTTTTCATATGTTTTGAACTATGTCAGTTGCAAATATGATGATTGCTTTTTGTATTTGTTTAATGTTTTTTATGTAATTATTATTTGTTTTGTACAAAGTACTCTCATCAAAACACAAATCACAATATTGAAGGAGTATACATGAACAAGACATATTTACCTTTTTATATCACCTTAATTTCTAGTTGTTAGTCACTTGAACATGAAAACCGTTGTATCAATCTGTGCATATTAGTGTGAAGTTGTTTCAATGTAGCAAATTGCTTCGTTTAAATTCCTATACATTTACTTGGGTTGTGTCCATAAGCACAGTGATTGACAAAGAACACATCCCACAAACTAGAAAAGGAAAGGAACATTCAAATACTTAACTCAATTGAGATACGTAACATTACACTAATTTAAATTAAAAAAAGAGTGCAAGATGAAGTGAGACTCCGCTCGTTGACTTCTTGAGGTTCCAGTTCTTGAATCAGTACACTTGTTGCATAATATGTAAGTTGCTAGTGCAATTGAGTCATTTAAACTAAAAAAGATGGGAAATTAATGAATAAAGATATTCGATTTATGGTAATGCACTTAGATCGACTAAATGTTGGTGGAATCATCTAAATCATAAACACTCGTGATGACCGTGACTCATCATCGCACGTGCAAGTTGTTCGAATGCTTCATGTTTAGATGTATGTGAATGAAAATGTGGGAGTCCGAGATGATGCTTTCATACTTGTTAATATGCGAGATCATAATCGTTAATTCCACAAAAGGATACTTGTTTTTACTGAAACTGTTGTTTTGGAGACTGCAAGTACTTTTCAAGATACTAAATTGTTTCATCACTTTGATACACCAATTTTGAGGTGAAAATATTGTTTATAGGAACAACAATATGGGGGATAATAGGAACTTGCTGGACTTGAAGCCTAGGTGGATAGAGTCGCTGAAGATTCAACTTGTTGTTGTCATTTTGTCCCACATCGAGAAACAAGGAGAAAATAGCAGAAGTGTAGTCATTACATAAACAAACTTAAGACAATGAAAAACTCACTTACCTGGACAAGGTCGATGGGTGATCAAGAACGCCACGCCAGATTGGTGACCTTCATCGTGACTCTAAGGGATGCTCTCTATGGTCTCACTCAGTGGGAGAGCCAATGTCATAATTTCATGATGAGAGGCTCAGTGTCAGCGCGGCCTGCCCAATTCTAGTCTAATTTTAGTCCAACTTTTTGTTTGTTCTGAATAATTGCCCAATTCTAGGCTAATATTAGTCCAACTTTTTGTTTGATCTAAATGATTTTGGTTAAGGTTTAAAGATCTGTGAAACATTTAGCAAGTTTGGTTATGAATTTGTAGCCTCACACAGCTGTTGGTAGTGACCATTTTCATCTTCGTTTTCATATCTTTATTGTTCTCATTTGTTAAACGTCCGGATAATGTCTTGCAACACTTAAAAATATCTAATATTAATGAACACTTTTATTTTTATTATTAAAGAAAACTGAAAAATAGTATAAAAGGCGATCCGACTGTCTTAACAAAGTTCATAACACTTTAACCACCAATACCGCCCTAATTAACCTCTTAGCACCAAAACCCAAGGGAAAAACTCCTAAGATGAAAGAGTACAACGGTTCAGTGTTGAGTCAAATTCAAGAAAACGTAGGACAATTGACCCATTTCATGGGTATAGTATAACTGGTGTCTAGTCCATTTCAATATTAATTTTGGATAAGCTCTGACATGTAATACCGAGAGATTATAGTATCATTTTAACTACGTAATGAGTGGTTAACGATAGACTTTTGAATCATTTTAGTTCGAATATCGGGTGAATGGTAAATTAATATTTATAGTTGGATATAATGTGTGGGAGAGGAGTTGAAGGAGGTTCAACTTACTCATCCCACATATGCTCTAAATTTAAAGGTCATGTTGGCACTTTGGGATTTGTCTCAATTGGCAAGAGCACTTTTATGCGAGATGATACTTAGATGGTTGTTGGTTCACCGTCAGATTTTAAATTTTTGAAGCTAAACCAAAAATTAATTATAACTAACAATTAATTAAGGTGGTTAAACTGAATATTCTAGAATCGTGCATGAGTAGGAAAAATATGATTTAATTAGACAGACTTAATTAAATCGGTCAGTGTGATTATGGCTGCTTAATTTCTTGTCTTGAGGAACATGAAAACGTGTCTTGAAGTCGGCTAATAGCTTTTCTTCCCCACTATATAAAGATTCACTATGATTGAAAGAAAGGCATCGAATCACTTCAAACATTATGCAATCATATTGTTTGAGTCGTTTGATGAGAAATCGATATAGGCGGTAGGTTTGTTGTTTTCGAGCTTTTGAAGTGCCGCTAAGTTAGAGAAGAAAGTTTGTATTATGGGAAACATTCACTACAATCAGAACCCGTGTCGAGCAATATTGTCTTAAACATAGAGTAAAACAAACTCGCCTAGCTTTGCATCCTCGTTTATATTTCTGCATCTTTTATTGATATGTATTTTACGCCGATTTCGCCCCTTAATTACGGATTGACACTCGTTATATTCCCAACATAAAAGTCTTTTATCCAGAGACCTATATAAACTAATCTCTAAAAATATGTAACATTTGCTCTTCTCCAAACATTTTTCTAGATGTATTCAATATTAAATTGTGTGTCTTAATGTTTGTTTGATCTCTCAAACAAGTAAAATACAGAACATAAAAATGAATAGGTTCACTATGCACAAGAGCATGGCGCTGCGAATAAAACATTGCATTCTTTTTCTGCTTACGGCCATAGCAACTTATCAAAGACTATTTCTTTCACATGTTTTCTATCTCTGTGAAAAATCCTAAACTATAAAAGCAATATCCTTACTTTTTTTTTTATTTTATTTTTAATTTAATTTAATTTAAATTTTTTTTTTTTTTTTTGGGGTGGGGAAATTTTGATTCACGAATGTAGAGGTGAAAATATTGTTTATTCAAACAACAGTACGGAGGATAATAGGAACTTGTTGG